>WBNH01012798.1:294544-325549 GCA_013401255.1 Urocolius indicus
ATAAAATATATATAAAATTACAAAAATATTCTATTAATAGAAATATTTAAAAAAAAATAATACTGCTAATGTAGACACAGTTTTGTATCACCACGTATGAGGCCTGCACCTGCTCTGAAGTGATATTTTCCGAGTGGGACATGTAGACAGAACTTTACGGCTTTATTGGTATACATGTTCACTGAATTTAGGAAAAAAATATAATTACTTTTAGAACCTTTTAAGTACAATTCCAGTTGAGGGTTACTTTTATTCAAATTCTATTTTAGCTTGGAATAAGTTTCTGGAAATTAATTTTGCNGGTTTAATACTAATTAAAAATAATTGTAGTTTAGAAGACTGTTAATCAATACTTACAAGAAATGCAAGACTAATTTAGAAAGTATCTTGCCAAATCAGATTCCAAACTGGACTTAATTGAAACCAAAACTTGTTTTATGTATTTTTAATAATTCTAATACTCACATGAAAAACAATATACATGAATCACTAAAAATGAATTCCTATTTAATGGCAGACTAAATTGATTTTGTTTTATAAACGATGGGTAAGACATAAATAGGGCCTGAGAAAGGAAGATATATCAAATATACTTAAAATCTGCTGCAAAATAGTACACTTTAGGGCACTGCTTTCTGAGCTTTGTAAAACTTTATCTTCTGATACACATAGATGAGGAGAATGTTATTTCAGGATAGTTCTATCTGGTTTGCTGACTGCTTTTGATGGGCAAATGTGAAACTGCCAGTAGCATTTTATAGAAACACAATTTACACCTACCTGAGCTAGAAATCTAATACAAAAGCCAATTTCCAGGGATGGCTTTCCAGCCCAGCCAGTTTGTGATTCTGTAATATAAACCTCACCCTAGGATTGCAGGGTAGAAGAAGAAACTAACCTCTTAATCTGTAATAAGAAGGACCAAAATACAAAAGATTAATATAGAAATAGAAATATAGATAGAAGTATTAATTATATAAAATATATANAAAAAATATAATTACTTTTAGAACCTTTTAAGTACAATTCCAGTTGAGGGTTACTTTTATTCAAATTCTATTTTAGCTTGGAATAAGTTTCTGGAAATTAATTTTGCACTGCTAGTAGCAGTGATGCTACCATTTTGTTTCACACATGAACTTGAATCCAACCTAGAAAAAAACCCACATTTTCTCCTTTAGTTTGCTAACAACTGCATTTGCTTAGGGTATCATTACCAGTTGATAAATGAGCAAGAGCTTAGAAGGCCATACACATCTTGTTGTTTAGGGTTTTTTTTGTTTGGTCTGGGGTTTTTCTAGTTTGTAATTGTTATGTGCAATGCAAATCCCAAAGTTTCTTACCATTTATGGGTGGTTTAGGATGAGTAAAAGAAATTCTCATATCTATCTTTTTAGACAGCACGTCTGGTAGTTTTGACTCTACGTTACATACTGCCTAGCTGCTGCACAAGCTGGCCGTGAGTCTGTCACTTGTGGCCATTGACCTCATACTTGCCCTCTGCTTTCCCCCCAGGACAAAATTCTATACATCTGTGAAGTCTAAGTTCAGACTAATCCTGAACAAGCACTAAATAACATTTAATGGCTCTGTTGGGAGAAACAAAACTGCATATACTGCTTAAGAGTAGAGAAAGATAAATTATGACACATGCTAAGAGAAAGCAAAGTAGCTGACACAGAATGTCTGCATGTCAGACATACAGAATGTCTCAATGTCTGCATGCCTAATTCCTAGGCAAGAGCTAGTATTGAATGTCTTGGGGCAAAAGACAAGAAAAGCTGTGGAAATAAGAATTATTTTTTTTTTTTGAAATGCAGAGAAGCAATAAATGTTATTTTTTTAAAGTAATTTCTCTGTTCCAAAACAGGTCTCTTCACTACATTAAGCACTATTTAACTGTCTAATAGCAATAACATATATTTGTTTTTTATATATATATGTCTTTACATATATTATTTCTATGGGTGTCTCGTCAGTTATATCTATTTCTCAGGGTTATATGCTTTGTAGGATACTTCTTTGTAGATACTTCTTTTTATGCCCAAATCCCTATAATTACCAATATTTTATTTTAATTTATGCTTTCTGGGCTAAGATATTCCATGTCTACACAAAGTACTCTTACAACCTATGAAGCATCTGTGTGAAACTCAAAGTGAATGCTATTGCTTATCAACTCTATCAAACATAATTCAAGCTTCTTGCAAATCAATAGACACCTTCTGGTGTGAATGTAGGACTTTTCCCAGTGTCAGCTGTGTGGAACATTACATGAACAGATATGGATAGAGAGAGTGAGTAAATATGTCTGACCCATCCATCCAAAGTATCAACACATCTTTTCATGTAATTTAGATATCACTTATTTTTAGGAATTCTTGCCAGCTGAGTCACCTCACAGGCATCTTTAAAGGCACATGTTACATATGTTACATATTACATGACATTAGCATATAGCATACAATTTTTTTGACAAACATTTGATTCACATGGAGCCCATATATTTGTTGCATCTCATAAAATGTAACATAGGCTGATGGCTGCAGAAGACAATGATGAAATAGAAGTTATACAGCAGTCATGCAGTGGCCATAGCATTTCCTAGGCTGCAGAGCTGGTTTATGGTTAAGCATCTCCTATTCCTGGAGTGTTCTCTCCCTTCAAAGGCAATTTGAGAAATCATTCTCTCACTTTGGGCGCTGCACTGCACTCAGTATAAAATACCCTGCTTCTGAAACTGCCTCCTCTGCACCATGCACAAACATTTTCTGAAACATGTCTTGAGCATACAGTGAGTGAAAACAAGGAGATAAAGCATCAAAACTAATTTCTAATATTGAACTGGAGAAAGGTTAAACTCTTCTACCTTTCATAAGGTGTCTGAATTTCCTGTGCAATAAGAAAATTTTGATATAATAATATATAATTTTTATAGATAGTGATTCTATAATAATATTACATACTTACAGTGTGGAGGCTTTTGTCCCTTTATAGCAGTCCCATCGTTTTGCTTGCAAACCAGCAATGCTTTTAGTTTCCTTAATTAGTGTTGGTTTTTTTCATTGTCTTGTATGTTAGATATGTTCCTGTTTTCACTACATTCTCTTCCTTGGCTCAGGATACCCTCAAGAGTGAAATCAGTGTTTGCTGTTCCATCTATTTACAAGGAAAAATGCATACATAAATAAAACTGTCCAAAAGTTTTGAAAATGTAAATACTTTTGTAACTACATCTGTAAGGCTTCTGGCCCTTCCACTGGCCACATGAAATATGAAGCACCAGAATGCTGTTGATAGGGTGAAGCAACTCCCAAAGGTCATAATATAGTAATCTTTTGAGTATGGAAATGTTGTTGAGGTTGTTGACTTTGCAGATTTCACATCATTCCAGAATCTGGAGCAATTTGTTTTCCATCAGCTTGTTTGTTTGTTTGTTTTCCAAGTGTAGTGCTGATATGCCAAAACCAGAACTTAAATCTTGTATTAAATTCAATTTTACCTTAATATAAAATGAATCAGTAGCATTGTATCATTTACACTGCATAGCCTATGTTGCTTTATTTATTGAACCAAATAAAGGTGCTGTTATGTTTGCTAAGGTAAATGGAACCAGATGTTTCAGACAATGCTTAAGAAAATTAGTCCTGAATTACTCTTGAATTAGCAAAAAAGAAGGAGGTCCCAGCTTTGATCAAATGAAAGAAAACAGAAAAATTGCTATTCTGGTCTGCAGTCTTTTGCTGCAAAAGATACACTGCAGGAACACAGTAAATATGGAATTTATTCAGCTTGGTAGTAGTCCAGGAGTTAGAACCTATTAAATGTATTTGCTCAGATGGAGTAGTAATGCAGATGCATTGTGGCTTGTCCCATTAGAATATTTTTTCTTTCTATGGAACTGCATAACTAATTTTTTTTCCAGCCTTCTAAAACTGAAAGTTCTTGGGAGCAGTTAGTGGAATTAATCTAGCAAGGCAGTAAGCAGAAGAAAGCTATTTATTTTTAATCTAAAGCAAAGCCCAGTAGCTGTATTTTGTGTTAGAGATACATTAGTTAAATTTTAGAATGTAATGAGAATAGCAATCTCAGCAATGCATAAAAATATATAGAACTAATAATGATGAACAATATGCTATGTCCACATCATGTGGTTTTCTGATTTCCTCTAATCAAGAAATGAGAATAAGACTGAGAATCTAGGTGTTAGAGGGAAAAAGTCTACAGCTACACAAAAATCTGCTTTGTCTGCAGAGTTCAAATGTTCCTAGTACATATAGCTTACAGGGAGCATTCTTGTTTTCCCAGCCTGGGGATTTTGCTTGGTTAGTTATTTTGTTTGAAGAGTCTAGTTTGTTTGTTTTATTTTTCAAAACCAAGGCTTGGAGTTTCTTCCTGAATTGAAGAATTAATTGTGAGTGAAAACCAGAACTAAACTCTCTTTTCCCATAGGTATTCCTATTTTTTTCTTTTCAGTTACAAATGCACCTCTGGCAATTTTCCGCTGATTCTTCTCAAGTGAGTTTACTAGATATAATAGAGAAATAGCCCTAGGAGCAGGGATCAGAAGCCATGATTGCCTTCCCAATGAAAGCTTACTATTAAGATCCCAGGTTCCTGTTTTCCTATGGGCTTTCTTTCTATCCCATTAATCTTGATTTCATTCCTGCGTGGTGATGGCAGAGCACTGCAAGGAGAGGTCAGATGGCCCATTGCCTGTGGTGGTGCAAGAGTTCTACTGATTGATGGAAAATGTGGCTTTGAATTCCCTGGAGCTGAGAAGGGAGTTTAGCATAGATACGCGTGTAATGAGATGTAAGCTAAGCAATTATACAACAGTGTGGATATCATAGACATTTACTATATTTCCTATGTCTTTCTGTTCTGCTTTCTGACTGCTGGGCAGCCTAGACTAGCACACTAAACTGCCTTCAGGTATCACATAGCAACCCATGTCTGTTTGCAACTCTGTGGCAAACTAGTCACTCTCTCACCTCATCATTGTCCTTCTCTATTCTAACAACCTTGTTGTGTATCAGGTTGGATAATGGAAATATTTAGCTGCAAAGCATAGACTTCCATTGAGCTAGTATGTATTCAATTGCTTCCAGTATTTCACATAACTAATTTATAGCTCAGTGCATATGTATGTATCTTATTCTGATATCTACTGTATTAATGTACCTGCTCTTTATTTAAAATTAGTATACATTAAGTAAATAAAGTTAGCCAAATACAAGTAATCTAATGCAAGCAAGTCTTTGTGCCCAGATCTGTATTATCCATACTGAGAGGGAACACAAGAAGATGGTGAAAAAAACGATACAGGGGAATCTTATTATATATCTGGTAATATACATGTTTCCCTTATAAAGCTGTCCATCAGAATTTAATTTAATGTCATATATGAGCTACAGAAAGTTGTAAAAAGTTACAAAGACTCAATATTCTAGTCTGATTTCTGTCCCGCCAAGTATGTTGCTTTGGATATCCTATCTACTTTTGCTACCTGTAGCAGTCATAAAATAGAGGTATACAGGCTTTTTTTTTTTTCTGTGAAGAAAGGAACAGGAGTTTCTCCTTAGCTAAGGCCTCGTATACGAAACTGTAGTAGCTGACTATACCTTCCTTCCTCTCTCTCTAACAAACTCGTGCTTTGAGGAAGGTAATTTATTCTGTATTCTGAAGACAAGAATCATGATGAGTAGTTGAAAAATAAGAGAATATGAGAAATTCTGCAAATAATGAGAATGAAACATAGAGATTTGGGCTTTGTGAGTTTACATATAGATTCAGTGATTCATTATTATTTTGTAGTAGTTGTGGTCTGGTAGTTGTGCCTTATATCAGCCAGGTGACATTCCCTGGGCATATCACTGATAACCTTGCTAATACCTAGTTGATCTTTGTATAAAAATTAAGTTACCGAAGTTACATCATTGCACCTAAAGCACTTCTAAATATTAATGCTACTGTTTACTACTGTGATGATTTTTCAAAAAAGCAGCATGAATGATTTTTAACAGAACTGATTCGTTAGTTTATGCCAAAAGCAAAAACATAATGTGTGTCACAGGGCAAGGGCAAAGTGAAGGGCAAAGATTAAATTCTGCTTACTCAAGCAGAATTCTCTTGCCTGAGTTTTCCCTTAGCAATCAGTTTCACAGTACAAGAAAGTACAAAGAAACAGCAGTTTATATAGACATTTAAGAGTCCCTTCCTGAAATGCAAAGGGAGGTTAGCCAGGCAGTAATAACAATCAAGTTTCATTTACTAATTTCTTAAGGTTTGATTTGATTTGAGGTTGTTTTAATTTTCTGTTAGAGGTGAGAGGTGACTTATTTCTTACATCATCAAGAGTATATTTTGTGAAGTATGTAAGGAAGGGGCCTGTGAGTCATTAATTCTGCATGTAGCAGTGCAAAAGAATTTGCAATGTATTTGTTGAAACATTCATGTGCATTCCCTTTTATATTCATCTTTATGCTTCATCTTGAACACATATATTCACATCCAGCAAACCAGAGCTGCACTATCTCAGATTACATCAGGTAACAGTGTACAATCTACTCTCAATGGCCTATCACCAAGTTGAGAAGTTGGAGAATACAAAAAGATGAGATGGAGGAAGCATAAGTATCAATTCACCACTACTTCCAATGTATGCAATGTTTTACCTACAAAAGTAAAGAGCATAAATTATTCTCCAGAGCATTTCTCTAGTTCATGCCTATCCATTTTTATCTGTGTGCAACAGTTTTAATATGAAGCAAAAATAACATTCTGGTCTATTCCCAATATCTGTGCATTAGAAACATGTTCATATCACTCAGCACAAGCAGTGTTAACCATAGAAGAAAATAAACATCTATATAGTGTGTTCTAGAAAACACAAATCTGAGAAGCTATAGCTAATTGAGTAAAATTAAATGCTGGCTAATATTAAAAGTTGTATTGCTGAGAATCTTGCCACTGAAGGATGGCAGGAGGGGCTTGAAAAAGATTGGTTTTAGAGATTCCTTTTGATTCAGCATTTGGATATAGAGGTGATCATGGAAGGCTTTTTATAGATGTTTAGGTGAAAGTATAAGGCTGAACGAGACCTGTTGTACCACAAGCCTTGATAAAACTGTTATGATCAAGTTCCTACATTTCTGTCACATAGGATCCAATGGAATTTCTGCGTCTCAACATTCAGGATATTCTGTGGCAAGTGGAAGCTAAATTTTAATTAATATCTGTTTTCATAGAGGATCAGATATCAAAGTGTGTTACAATTTATGGATTAAGTGTATGAATAATATAAAGAAATTAGCCTGCTAAAGTTTAAGTGTTTGCAGTACTCTAGTTCTATGTGTATATTGAGGTCCTTTGACCAAGTGCTCCAGAAAGTCTTTGCACTATGTGTTATGAAGGCACAAAGAACATAAAAGCTAACAGGAAACCAGATGCTTACAAGGTTCAGAAATAATCTTGTTCAGACCAATCTCTTTTTTCCAACAGTTATATATCATCTGTTTGTCTTCTTCAAAAGCTATTGTGCAGCAGATTTGGCATCATTGTTAGACAGAGCACCATCTGTCTGTCTATATGCCAATGCATCCCTTTATTTTGCCCAGAAAAATTATTTAGGTAAAATTTGAAGACTCTAGAAATTTGCAGGATCTCTGGGTATTTGGCAGTTAGAGCTATTCTCTAAGTATGTATAGATCTACAACAATGCAAGATGTGCTGCAGATCAGATTCATCAGGGAAATGCTGAACTCATTGCATGTATATTGTCAAGATGGTCTTAGTGTGCATTGTCATCAGTGTAGCTCTGAACGCTTTGGACTTAATATGCATGGACACATCAACAGTACATTGCACAGGTACACAGATTCGGCCGAGTAACTTCAGACTTATTCTGCATGCAGTTTACAGATGGTTCATGCACACATTGTGTATTAAGTGTGCTCTGGAATTATCTGTCTTACAACAGTGTATAGTACAATATATGTATGCATATATTTTGCCTGGGAAATTTCAGAAGCAGCACAATGATTTTATTCTCAAATGTTTTGAGTATCTTATTTTCTGAAATTTGGAAGGTTCTGCCTACTGATAGACTGCTCATAAGAAAGTCATTCAAAAAGAACATCTCATTGACTCCAGGAGAGTAGAAAAGAACTTGGTATATTTTTGTAAATTTGTATGCTTAGTATATTCTGTACTTCTGTATTCTTATATTCTTTCCTCTGTTGAATTACCAGTGCTGTGTTAAAGAAAACAAAAGACCATTTCAATCATGTAAGCAATCTGTAGTTATTCAATTAATATTTAATGTATCACTAGATAGAAATCATAAGGATATCAGTTGATTAACTGTCCTGATAGCAATTGCTACCCACCCCCTGTACAGGTAATTGAGAATAAATTCATCAGCAATAACAAACAAAATACAAGCCTTTCAGTTAACCACTGTGATATAACAGACAAAAGTGATTTGGGATTAAGTATGTAGTGAGTTTGTATGTATTTAATATTGACTTTTAAGTTTAGAGAAGAATTCTATTTGCAATTCCGAAGACTTATAATCATGGAAGTGCATGAAAAAAAGGAAAGTGTATCTGGAATATCACCCTCTAATCTGCTAAATAGAAGATAAAGAGTATTTAATCTCCTGAGACCTTTAGCTAAATACAGCCTACTTAGATTTAGGTACATCTAAAGGTGTATATCTGACTAGCTCCATCTACACTTGACAGACCTGAGGACATTCTAGGATTAATGATAGAAAAACCATGTAAAGTTCCTTTCTACAGAAAAAAAAAAAAACCAAAAAACCAAAAAACAAGTATTATAATTTAAGCCCACAGCATTTGCTGGTTTTAAACTCAGTATGTAAACACAGTATCTTTGAAGTAGCTTGCTTCTGTAAGCCTGCAGGCTTACCTCCTTGTTCTTAGTTGGAGACACTCAGCTGAACTAAAAGGTGATCCTGACACAGCACCATAGGGGTTCAAAGTTCATCTTTGCTGACTGCCCTTAGGTGTCCATTTCCTTCCTCTTTAAAACATGAGATTGCCCTTGCTGCTTTCTAGCACCTCCTTCCCACCGCACCAGGACTTATCTGGCACAAGATGGCAAAAGAGAAAACCATCCTCCTGGGTCTCATAAGGAGAAGTGGTGAAGGCACACATGGCTGTGTGGCCTCATTTGTTGATGCTTATAGGGATTATACCTATGCTGAAAGACAAGGGGTCAGGAAAAGAGCAAGATAAGACAAGCAAGGCGTTCATCCCTTCCTTCGCCAGATAAGCTGAGCAGAGAAGAGAGTGTGTCTCTGTTGAGTCTGTCTCCCAGAAGCCCACAGAGCAAGTATTATCCACCTGCAGCTGTGAGTCTTCTAGTATTTTAATAGTATGAGATCTGTTATGGTTTCCCCCGAACATCTCCTGTATTCCTACTTCTATTTAATTCCAAATTTCTAGCTTATTTCAATAAGTACTGACCTGCATTGACCCATAAGTCTTCTGAAAGGCTGATTTATCATTTCACAAGGAACCCAGCAACAGGTGGAGACTGCAACTATTTCTTTGCATTCAGGCATAAAGGATATATGTGCCATTGGGTTAGTTTTCTCAGTTGCAATATATACATATGTATATTACCATACTTCCAGAATTTTCCAGTTAGAGCTATTACTTAAAGAACCAGCTGTATAGTAACAGTTAAATTTAAGTAAAAATGGGCAACTGTTCTTATTATCTACAATAGCTATCTTTGATAGAAATGCTAATTATATATGGCTTGGGTTTTGATCTCTTGCTGAACTCAGTGGAAATTTCTGCATTAGTTATGATGAACTCTGTTGTTTATATTTACCAGTATAATCCTGACTGACGCCAGAGGAGTGTGAGATGATTTTAAGAAAATTAAAGTTATGGGGAAATAATGTATCTGGTTATTCTTAAGCATCATGCCTTTGCATGTTTGGAGTAAAAGAGTACTAGAGTTGAGAAATTATCACAGTTTAAACAACTAGCATACGAACCGCATAAGTGCATCTTACAAAGGTCAAATCACCAACTAAACTGCCTGTTTGTTCTCCAACATTGTGTATTTGAACGTTCCAACACAGCAGAAACAAAAGTATTTTTAAATAAATGTTTTATCTTTCTTTCCTAGTGATGCTAACATATTTGCTTGAATTTTATTTTCTGCTTTCTTTTAGTATTTTCCTATGCAGAAGAGTACATAGTAATTAAAATGTGCAGGATGAAAAGATGGAGCAGTCAGTGCTTGTACCACCAGGACCAGACAGCTTCCAATACTTCACTAGAGAGTCTCTTGCAGCTATTGAACAACGCATTGCTGCAGAAAAAGCCAAGAATTCTAAACAAGATCGTAAAGATGATGACGAAAATGGGCCAAAGCCAAACAGTGATTTGGAGGCAGGAAAAACACTTCCGTTCATATATGGCGACATACCTCCAGGAATGGTGTCTGAGCCCTTGGAAGACATGGACCCATATTACATCAATAAAAAAGTAAGTCTAGTATCAATTCTGTCCATATGCCAGGGTTTGGAGTGCTTTACAATCTTAATTTCGTTTATATGGAGTGGGCCATATAGCTTGTTACTTCAGTCTATTAATTGTCAGCCATTGTAGGAAAATGTCATTATAATAATGTGGAAACATTTGAGCATTGCTAAAAGGACTAGGTGTATAAGAGCAGAAAACGTTTGATGCCAGTGATACATGTACTGCCTTCCAGAAAGTTAGTAAACAATTAAATAATATATTCTAATTATAGAAAGTTGATTTAGGTAATTTATGTTTTTAAAACACATTCATCCTCATGTGCACTTGTCACTCTTTTCTTTCTGCTTTCATAAGGAGGAATTTTGCAGTAATATTATTTTTATAATTGAATTAACAAAATTGGCAACAAATGTAACATCATGGCTGATTGATTCATATGGTTTTACAAAGGATGTAGGAAGGAATAAATAAATAGTGTGAAATCCAGACTTCTATTCACTGCTCTCTCAATTAGCAAAGTGCCCATTTTCCTGTATGACACAGGACAGAATCTGTCATTCTTAATGGTTACTAAGCTTTCGTTCTTTTCTTTTAATTGACATAAAAATTATTCCTTTGATATAATTGTATTTATAACAAAGCTGAAACATAGTATGTTGTCTTTGATTACAAACAATATATAATACCTGTAAAAAAATGTGTGCATAATAGATGCCATACTGTGCAAACTTATAAAAGTGAATATATATTGAAACTGAGTACACCAACACATCACACTTTCTCCAAGGTTCTTCAGATCTAAAAGTAATGGTATGAACTAATGTATAGTACATTTTGTTTCTAGAAATCTGATTTGATTGTGAATTCTTAGGAAATGTATGGAATCAATAAAGCAACACACAGTTAACCAGAAAATACCATAAAGGTAGTGTAAAATCAATTTAAAAGTTTCTGGTGGAACCAGCCTTGAATAGCCCTGGAATCTTTTCATGAGGATTCTGATGCATAGCCTACATTGCAGCAGAAAAGCTCCATGGTTTATAGTGATAGCTATCTTGGGTGATATTGTAATTATTACATACTGGGATTAAGAAAACACTGTAAATATCAAGACATGAGTTATTTTGATTTTCACAAAGAGTTGTGTTCTCAATGTCTTGGCTTCCTACGTTCCACATGATTTATGAGTCCTGTTTTGACAAGAGAGAAAATACTATGTGAAGAACAATATTTTTATCTTTATTATCTGATGCCTCTGAAAGAGCCTTTATCTGCCATTCACAATATACGAAGATTTATCTTTAAATTGAGGTTCTACTTTTACAAAGATAAAAGTGCATTTCTATAAAAGCATGCCATGTAGAGTTCTGTACTAATTGAGTCTGTTCATGATACAAAACCACATATAATTATATCCCTACCTGTCCACAGATCATCCTGGATTTTTATCAGTCAAATCAGTCTGTTGTGTGTGGCTTACAGTGAAAATAGATACATGATAGATGTGATCTAGAGGTATGTTTCTAGAGCTCTGAGAAATGGAAGACCCTCTCAATCTCTTCACAGATAAAGCTGAAAATTCACTGCATTAGCCAGTTACAAGAAACGGAGTGAAACAGGCTGAACATATTCAACCAAGTTTTTACACTACTTGAGAGGAAGAACTTTTTCACACTAAATAACTTTTATGGGCACTTATGCACCGTAATTCTCTTTGTGCTGAAGTCCACATATTGTCACTATGCATGTGCTTTAAACTGGACAGAAATAGAAACTGCCCTGCCAGGCAACAACAAGAAAAAAAACTTCTCACACACTACAGTTATCTACATTTTTATTTCCTATGGCAGGGGGAAAATAGACTTTTCTAATAGAAATCAAACATCTATTTCAATTTTACATCAGTAATTTAACTTTAAAAGACCTAATTCCTAGATTTTCTTGGTATTTCCTAGCTGTATCTGAAGTTTGGAAAGACTATCGTCTTGTTTCACTAGTCTTCTGTGAGTCTGGTAGCAGTTAGAGTAGACTCCTGGAAGTCTCAGAAGGAAAAATAGCTTGAAAAAAAGCCTGAAGCAGAAGTCAACCCCTCCAGGAAGACATGAGGAACTCTTAATGCCCAGTGTCTTTGCTTCTATACCATTGGATATTTCAGTTTTCTCTTTATCCTTCTCTGAATTCCATATTGTAAAACCAAGGAGTCAATCAGCAGTGTAATAGTCTGATAACTGCTGCATGATGGTTAGAGATTTTTTTAATTTCTGCCTGGAGAAGCATCTATCTGAAATGATATGGATCTAATAAAGAACACTAGAATAAAGGAAAAAAACAAGGTCCCACTTGCTGAGGGGGTTTTTCATAATTTTTTAGCAAAATTCAACAAGTTCACTGTATTTTTGCATGCATTGAATGTTGAAAAATCATCCAGACTATTTTACATTTCACTCTTGGGACTTTTCTAAATAATAGGTTTGTGCAATAAGTGTTGAGCTCCTGTGAGACTCCTAATTTGTGGACAATACATCTCTGAAATGAAAAGTTATTAAAAAAATTGAGTAAAAAATGAACTTAGGCTTTACCTATTTTTTGTGTTCCACTTCTTTGTAAGTGCAAATCAGTGTGTTCTCAGTATAATAATGACTACCTGGCTCAAGCTGCCATCACAAAGGATCACTCTGTACAGAGGAAGGATCAGCTGGAACCCCCTAAGATCTTGACCTGCAAACACCCATCAAAATCTGACCTACTTGGTTTCATACTTTAAAGGCTGGCTATTTTCTCTTGAACCTGGGCTGCTACATTGAAAAGGAGTGAAATAACAGGTGGAACTAAACGGGTCTTAGTTTCCTTTCCTCCTGCTATAATATAGATACAGCATTGTTGATTGTCACTCCATGCCCTGCCTCTTACCAGGAGGATGTTGAACAATGTCTGTCAGAAAAGGCACCCTCTTTTGTCTTGTCACTTGGTAATATCAGTCCCTAATGTGATCAAACCAGGACTCCCTGGGATTCCCAGGCTTGTTTTGGGTTGCAAAACCAAAAAGATTCTGTAAAACTACCTTACTTAATTGCATCAAAAAAGATGAATGCACTAGTGATTTTAGGTATGTTTGCTAGTTGCAAATGAAAGAATTTTAAAAATAAAAGTTGTAGCAAGACAAAAAAATAAAGGTCTTGCTAGAAAGCCTGGTTTCAAAAGATAACCACAACACCAATAAATGCCAACTTCCAATATGCTATGAGTCTATTTTTGTAGCTGCCCCTGGGTCTTTTCCTGAGAAGTTAAACATCCAGCTCAACAATATGTTGCTTCTTGCCTTTCAGAAGGTCTGTGAGGTTTTAGATTACGTTTATGTAACTGTAGGAAGTGGAAATGCAATGGAGTAGCAGTCAGCCTGCTAAATGCAGTCTTCCAGAAACTACATTTAAAGCTGTGAGGAAGGAGAGGAGAAATAAGGTTTGGGGAATATTTTGTCCCAATAGGTTCTCACAGTGGACTCTTCTTCCCTCTTAGCTGCATCTTCTAAAAATATTCTTCCTCTTTCTTTGCTCTTTGTTTCTTGTTTTCTATCAAATATGGCAGAAGTTCTAGAACTGGGATCCAGATTACAAAAGCAAAAGCAGAATCAGAATCAGGGATTTCTCTTTAGGGATGTCTTTGAATTTATGTTCACACTTGAATACTTTGAGTGTGAGCAGGTTTTCTGCCTTTATAGAATGATTAAAGCACTTTATAAAACCTAAGCCCTGAAAAGTACAAATCCTTCATACATTAATCTTAGAATTTGTTTAACTTTTCTCACTGTATGTCTACTTTGTCTTGACAGCTTTGGGTACAATATTTCATGTTCATTCACACTGCCTACACATTGGCTTACATCTGGGTTGAGACTAGAGTGAGCTGGAGTGACATATAGAAGGCTTACCACTGATAGAAACTTACACAGGGATTGAATATCAGATGTTATCTGTAATTTTTTAATGAAAATTGTTCAGAGATGAGATACAATCTTAGTTCATGTTTAAGGCTAGAAATCAGAGGACTAACAAAGTCATTCCAAAGGCTCCAGTCACAAAGATGCTTTCAGTGAAAATTAAAACTGAGGTAGGGAATTTATGTCTTACTGGTTCTGCTTATGCAGGGCAGCAGAAAGTAGAACAGCTAAAATAGCAGCAGCTTCCAACTGAAACTGGAGTTGTGCCAGCATGCTGTTATTTTCCATAAGGCATGTAAGAAAAGAAATGTATGTTTAATATAATTGTGTTCAAAGTTTTTTTTTAAATGTAGGTTGACTAAATGTAGGTGGTTTAGATACAAAGTTAGTAGGGAGTGTGATTTTTAATATATTTTGGCAACTACCTCATAGCTAGAAAAGCTGAGAGCATGAGCTGGAGGCTTCCTAGCTGTGAGTCCTGGGGGCTGGGGACAGATCTGAGAGGGGAAGCTCACCTTCCCCCGTGGGGTGTGAGGCTTTAAAACTGTGCCAAAAAATCATTCATCTGTTTAGTTGCTTCAGTATTTAAAATGAAAGCTTCATTTAAGGTCAGGTCATCTGCAGTTACACTTTGAAGGCTATCTGTAATCCGTAACTGGAAGCATAATCTGTGGACATTAGCTCAGGCTTTATCCCATTGTCTTCAGTTTCATATGCAGTTTCTCCATTTCTGTGCAGAAGTGGGGAAATCAAATACATATACTATTCCTACACATCTTGAATTTGTACACAAGACAATATAAAGACTCAATCAATGTCCCTTACTTTTAAGGGCTTTGGTTTTCATAGGAAGGTGTGCTGTGTAGAGCTATAACAGAGAGACGGATCAAGGGAAAAGCCAGCTAGTTGGGAGCAGGACAACTTTTTCTCAGGGCTTGATCCTTGCTTCTCCTCTGCCTTCAATACTTGATATTTATCACAGACTGGTGGAAACCCTCATTTCTGTGTCTCTCTACCACCTGCATGCTCCTAGAGATTTATAGCTGTACTTCATGGTTCACGTATACCAAGCCTCCCAAATCTAAAGACACCGAAGAATTGCCCTTCTTGAACCTCCTTGGCATATTTTTCTCTGTCTGCCAGCCTTCCTAGAAATAGCCTTGTAGTCCACTTGCTTACAGTCTCAAAGCGATGCTTGATGTCACAAACACCAGAAGAGGCCAACATACCCTTTTCAACACTTCCACTAGCATTCTTATTTAGACTTCTCTTCATCGGTAACATACTGAAAAATAAGGAAGCTTTATCTTAGCTTGTTTGTGAAATATACTATGCTGACAAAATTAGAAAAGCAATTTTTAGCATTTCTCTTGGGCAGATACTTCAATATCTTTAATTCAGTTTGAATTTATGCTATAATCTTTGCATTGTGCCTTCCACTGCAAGCAGCTTTACTCTAGGTGATTTTCATTCTTTACTGGTTGATCCTGCAGTTGAAGAGCACAAAGAAACCTGATAGTCCACGTTCACATTTCCCATGCTGTAGTGTTAATGCTGTTATAACCACAATTGCCTACAGTGGAAGCAAAAGGATATTTGTAGGGACCCATTTATATGCCATTTATATGCTCATGGATATATTTGAGTAAAGTAGACAAACTTTCAGCCTAAGGAGTCTTCTCAAATTATCTGAAGTAAGGCTTGCATGCCTTCAAGTTTCTCTACATTTGGTAGGCTCTTTGACTGTTTAAATTTAACAAATACGTATGTTCAGGAAAAGTTTCATAGCTGCAAACCACAGTTATGCAGGGAAGTCGTCTGGCATATATCTCTTGCTCTCCTCTGGTAAAGTGTATTCAGATGCCCTCGAACTTCAGAGATCTAGCTAATTGTGGCTATATGTTACTTCTGTTTCTCTCTCCCCTTTGCACAAAGACCAAGAAATAGACTACAATAAATAATATGAAAAAATGAGTAGTCTATTAAATCAGTTTTTGTAGGAATTCCCTTAATGGCAGATCTTTAACATCCACAGGTCAGGTTTCCCTGATGGTGACAGGAAAAGAAAGATTTCTATGGGAAAACACAAAATTATAATTTTAGTTAATAATTTCTGCATCTTTTTTTACAAGGAACACCATGTAACTGTATCATAATACCATGCTGAGGTTGTTTAATGAAGATTTGTATTTAAAAATAATTAATTTAAGGTTTGTATTTCAAATTATATTTTCATACGTCAGGTAGGTCAGGTAAGTAATGGAAATAAGTTTTCTTTAAAATATGAGTCATGGGTTTTGTTTATTATAAAAAGTTATCATTTTTGTAACTCTTCACTGGGGACACTTTTAATATGAGCAACTACAGTGAATGCACATACATAAAATGTCTTTTTTTTCTCTTTTTCAGACCTTTATAGTATTGAATAAAGGGAAGGCAATCTTCCGATTCAGTGCCACCTCTGCTCTGTACATTTTAACTCCCTTCAATCCTCTTAGAAAAATAGCTATCAAAATTTTGGTACATTCATATCCTTTTTCAATGATTCTTCAAAATGTTACACACTGAAATTAAGAAGTATGTGAGTCCTTCACAAACTGCCCCAACATAGGTCTTATCCACAGGGGAAACTATCCTTCAGAAAAAGAGTGCCTCAATGTGGGTCCCTCATGGAGTCACAAGTCCTGACAGCAAACCTGGTCTGGTGTGTGTGCTCCTCTCTCTGAAAAGTTTCCAGGTACTGCCAGGAACTTGCTCCAGCATGAGCTTCCCACAGGGTCTCAGCCTCCTTCAGGCATCCACTCGCTCCAGCAGGGAGTCCTCTGTGAGGTGCAAGTGGATCACTGTTCAGCTGTGGACCTCCATGAGCTGCAAGGTTACCATGATCTTCACCACAGGTCGCCTGGCACTGACCCTGTCAGATATAGGGGAAGCTTCTAGCAGCTCTTTGTTTAAAGAGGTCAGGTTTTGGTGTACTTTTCTTGCAAAACCTGAGGACAAACCTGATCTCCTTCTGTGACAAGGTGACAAGCTTGTTGGATGAAGGAAAGGCTGTGGATACTGTCTACTTTGACTTTAGTAAGACATTTGACACTGTTTCTCACAGCGTTCTCTTAAAGAAATTGGTTGTTCTTGACTTGGATGGGCATACTCTTTCTTGGGTGAAAAACTGGTTAGATGGTTGGGTCCAAAGAGTCGCGGTCAATGGCATTAAATCCAGTTGGTAGCTGGTCATGAGCGGTTTTCCCCAGGGCTCAGTACTGAGGCCACTCCTGTTTAACATCTTTATTAATAATCTGGATGAGAGGATAAAGTGCACCCCTAGTAGATTACACCAATTGAGTGAAAGTGTTGATCTACTTGGAGTAGGGAAGATTTATAGAGAGATCCACATAGGCTGTATCACTGGGCCAAGGCAAATTCCACGAGTTTCACTAAGACAAAGTGCCAGGTCCTGCAACTGGGCCACAATAACCCCCAGCAGTGCTACAGGCTTGGGGAGGAGTGGCTGGAAAGCTGCCAGGCAGAGAGGCATCTGGGAGTGTTGACTGACAGTGGCTGAACGTGAGCCAGCAGTGTGCCCAGGTGGCCAAGAAGGCCAATGACATCCTGGCCTGGATCCAGAATAGTGATGTCAGCAGGAGCAGGGAGATGATCATTTCCCTGTATTTGGCTTTGATGAGGCTGCATCTCAAATACTGTGTCCAGTTTTGGGCCCTTCTCTACAAGAAGGACATTGAGGTGCTGGAGAGGATCCAGAGGTGGACTACCAAGCTAGCAATGGATTTGGAGCACATCTCCTATGAGGAATGGCTGAGGGATCTGGGTCTGTTTAGCTCGGGGAGACCTTATTGCTCTCTACAACTACCTGAAAGGAAGCTGTAGCAAGGCAGGGGTCGGTCTGTTCTACCTAGTAACAAGCAATAGAACAAGAGGAAATGGCCTCAAGTTGTGCCAGTGGAGGTTCAGGCTGCGTATGAGGAGGAATTTCTTTACTGAAAGGGTTGTCAGGCATTGGAATGGGCTGCCCAGGGAGGTGGTGGAGTCACCATCCCTGGAGGTGTTTGAGAGAAGGTTGGATGTTGCAATGGATATGGTCTAGTAGATGACAGGGCTAGGACAAAGGCTGGACTTGAGGATCTCAAAGCTCTCTTCCCACTGAAATGATTCTATGATTTTATGACTGGGAAAAGTAGTCACCAATTAAAATTTCAGTGTGACAGTAAGACTTTTAATATTGAACAGTTAGCCAAAAGCAGAAGCCTTAGTATTAGAGGCTGCTGTCAGAATCTTTAATGTCTTTGGAAGAAGGAAGAAAAAACACTGATTTTTGCTGACTCAGAAAACTTTTTCCTCTGAGCTCCCTGGAAGTTAAAGCAGTGAGAGGAGAAAAGGAAGGTGTCTGGAGAAGAGTCAGGGATGATTAGAGGACAGTAGCTAAGGGACCTGACAGAGATCTATGGACAGTGGCAGTGATGGTAAGAAAACATAGCCAAATACTGTCAGATTCAAGTCTCTAATGAACACTCAGCTATTCAGTTATATACCATGATTTACAATACCTTCTAGTCCTACATCTGTGCTAGTTGTGGGTAATGCTTTTTAATGGCATACTGATAATTGAGTTTGGTTTTGGCTTTAAAGTCCTCCTAATTGTGTTCAAAAAGTTTCCAGGTGGTCTTGATAGCAGAACAAAAGCAATTCTAATAAACAATATGCAATTTGAGAATTTTTCCTTCTATTTTAGATCTAGTCCATCTAATTTAGATCGATTGTAGGAGATTTTCTTTCACTATGTGAATTGATTTCTTTTCCAACCACACAACTATGGGATGAGCTATTTTTATATTGGATATAGAGGCACGGGTGGTGGGGTTTGTTTAAATCTTAAACAAAAGAATAGATGCATAAGTTTGGTTTGGTTTGGTTTGGTTTTAATTCAGTATAGTAGAAACACTGCAAATATGAATGTTTAACTAAGAACTCGTTAACATGTTCCACAATGCTGTTTAGATTTCAACTGCTTGTACAAGTTTAGCCACCTACAAGACAAAGATTAAGGGAGTATGTTGCTTATTATTTTTAATAATCTTCTGATCTCTATCAGTAAGCTTTACTGCCTTCATATTTTGAGGTAGGTGTTTGGCATTTTGGCCTTTGGAACAAAACTCTGCTTTTCACTTTCAACGTGTAAGATATATGTTGAGCACAGTGCAACTGGCACATTGGTTGGAAAACTTTCATCTACACATCCTTAAAATTATCTGAACCTCTCTATAGGGTGCTCTGGTCACATATGCCCAGTCACATGGTCAGACCTTGCTTCCCCTGCAATGAAACAGAATATGTCTTTTCCTAGTACTCAGAGACTTTCCCTGCAATTTTATTTCCTCACTGCCAGTACCTATTGTAATACCAGATACCGGAATTGTGTCAGTTTCTCTCTCATGTTCTGCTGACTCACATCCTGGTATTCTGCCTTTTCTTTTTTTTTTTTTTTTTTCATTTGCCTGCCTGGAATTAAGGTAGAGTGTGGAATTGAGAGGGCAACACGAGAATGGTGGGAAATGACCAGACTTTTGCAATTAATCAAAGAGGATAAAAAGGTAAGAATAGGTGGAGGTTTGAGCAGGCAAAAAAAGAGAAGTGATGTTGGCTGAAGCTGCAGAGTTCAAGGAGTGTTAGAAAGGAGCAGAGAAATGCTCTAGGGAATATGTGGTACCTGCTAAGTACTCCTGTGCTAGCCTTTGGAAGCTATTTCTCAGCATGGCTTGTCTGCCAGCAGGCATTTGTGAAAACAATTGACAATGTTTGTTTTTCTAATCTTCATCTTCCAACAAGTCCCCATAGGTGATAAGGGAGTTCAGCTGCTCCAGTAATTGATTAGTTTGAGGTTTTATAATACCTCTAACCCTATTGCTTCCTTATACATGAAGAGCATGAAAAAGGCAGTATATTTCCATGAAGAAGTAATCATATATCAGATTTGTATACCTGTGTGTATAGTTCAATTGTTACAGAACATAAAATAGTAAATTAAGAGAACTTTGAGGTTTAAATTCTAACACCCAAAATGTGTGAGAAGAAGGAAGAGAGACACAGACATTGAATGTGTCCATTACATTTGAGATTCACATGAGGGAGCGCATGGCAATAGGTTATATTTTGATGTTAGCCCTCATGAACATCACTTTGGCCATGCAGCTCACAGATGTGACAAGTTTTGTATAGAATGAGCAATGTGCAAGGATCTACCTGTACCATACCTAGCTGTAAATGTATAATAAACTGTATAGGGATAAAACTTCAGCTTTCCTAAGAAGACGTTCCACTTCTTTAACTGTTTTATGAGACTACTGAAGCTGCAGGCAGGTATATCCAATTGTTTCAACTACCAAAGTTGATTTCCTTTATTTAAAGGAATTTCCCAATTTTAATAGGTCACATTCTTTAGAGCTGTCTATGGGGCTGTGAGGACAAGCAGCATAAGGCATTCTAATCATGAAAGATATCACAATATTGACTGCTTGGTCAGGCACTTAGACCAAACTTATCTACCTTTCTAAAGGAACCAGACAACTAAGTCCCTCCCTGTGATTTGAGTGTTTACTGGACAAGGTATGCTCAAGTTTGAATTGTTCAGCAGCTGTAAGTGACGATTTTACCATTTACATCAGTTTTCTGTGAAGTTTAGGGCTGAGATGTTATTTCTCCTATTCCTTCTTCACCTAGAGTGAAGGGTTGGTTTGTGATTCTTTTTTTCCTGTGGTCCATGGCATAAAAAATATTTCCAAACAACAAAATGGTATCTGCTTGCTTGGGAAAACAAACAAACAAAACAAATTTAAAAAAATCCTGGCCACTTATATAAATGTTTACCTTTCAATGGCTCACTTCAGCTTAAGCCAGCTTCTTTGCCAGTTATATTGATGCAGCTGTTTTTAAGGAACATTAGATAACAAGAGAAAATTAGAGTTAACAATTTGGCATAAAACTGCAGTGATTCTTATTTTTTGCTGCCATCATGTGGCCATTTTGCGTCAGGTTCTGATCTATTTCGATTACCTCAGTATTTTCAAATGTTTAGATAATCGAGTTCATGGACATGAAAAGGGAAGGACCACACTGAAGAGCCAGTAATCTTGTAAACCAAGCACATTGCATTGGATGTAATGAGGCTCCAGTGAACTCTCCCACTTCACTACCAAATTTCAGCTGTTAGTCTGGGTCTCATAGTCCCAGAATGCTTAATTGTTCCGTGCTGGAATTGTAAATAAAAATTAATTTTCATTTAATCTTCACCACTTTTCCAGTCTTTCCATGCAATTGAACACAAGGTGCTATTAAAAAAAATTCAAATTATAGCACTGGTAGAACAAGACCAGCTTCCTTTGCTGTTAACATATTTTGAGAGCACTCAAAATTTATGTTTTAAAATTATTCACCTTAATCTGTGGATATCTGTGTCACTGAATGAACCATTTGCTGCTAAGACAGTGACACAGAAACATGAAACAATTCAGCAATTTAAAACAATATTCTGTGTGGTTTTTTTCTGTGTTTTTCACAGACTGGCTGTGCTGGAGTGGTGTGTGGTTTCTGGACAGTTCTAACTCATGGCAAATAAGATAACCTTTTTTTACCTTGCATATGCCATCTGTTGAGTTTAGTACCAAAACCACAGAAGCAAGACAAAAATGCTTATTCACTTGTCAAGTACTTAAGCAAATTAGTATTCTGCAAGTTATTTCAGGTTTGGCTGTTATTCATGTCATGTCACCTCACAGGTGTGTGAGAGCCTTTCAGTACTAGCTGAAAAGAAAATATGAGAACATCAGCAAATCAAGACTAATATTAAGGTTTAATGTTCTAAAGTGAAAACTATCAGATTAAGCAGAAGTATGCACAATGTTTACTAAAGTCTAAAAGATTTCAGCAAGTGGTAATATTTTACTATGCTTAAGATACAAGGCTGATGTGATATTGTATGAATTACTGTTGTGTTTTCCTTAACTATATCTACATTATTCAGCATGCTTATCATGTGCACTATTTTGACCAACTGTGTATTTATGACCATGAGTAACCCTCCGGACTGGACAAAGAATGTAGAGTAAGTTGCATGTGTTATTTAAAGTTATCTTTGACTGCCCCCGTGGGAGCCAGCATGACTGCAGTAACTGCAGTTGTGTACTGGCAGGAACTATTATGAGACACTACTGCTATTTCCTCTCTAAACTATGTAGAAATATTAAATATTTAAATCTCCTCCCAGTAGAACATTTGGGTAGAAATGAGGAAAGTTGTTTACAGATAGTATTCTACTGAGATTGCACTAGTTTTTTATCGTCTCCTAGTTTAACATCTGTCCAATGTTTTTACCCCTCCTTTACACCATACATTAATAGCAGAACCATGGCCATCTATTTGTACATGTCAGTTGAGGACAGCATATAAGCACTAGTCCTAAAGAGAGGATTCAGTGCATTCTTGCATTCTTCCCTTTTTAAAGTTAATACCAGGGTTTTTAGATGATGGGGATTCAGACTGTATCCCATAACTTATGTTCACAAACTTATTGATTAACAGTAATGTATCTAGTGTCACCAATAGGTATTTAACATTTGTCATCTATTTATTGAATTTGATGGATTTGATTTATGGGCGAGAACAAGACTACTGCATTTCAATAGCATGTCACAACTAATGCATGTAAAAAAGCAAGTATATATCATGAATATAATGCAAGAAAAAGCTCATTTCATCATCAGGGTTCTACCAAAATACCAATGTAAAATATGTTGCTGCTTATCCTGATTAAATTTTCCTGTATTTTCCAGATATACATTCACTGGAATTTACACGTTTGAGTCACTCATAAAAATCATTGCAAGGGGCTTTTGCTTAGAAGATTTTACTTTTCTTCGAGATCCATGGAACTGGCTTGATTTCACTGTCATTACCTTTGCGTAAGTTTTCGTTTTTTGCTTTTCCTTTGAAAGTGAAGGGCAAAAAGGGCATGAAATTAGTATCGATACATATCAATTTTGTTAAATGGAAATTCTTGTGTGGATTTATTTTTGTCTAAAACAATTTTCACATTCTAATAATATATATATTTTGATGTAAACATAAATACTGCAGAAGCCATTAGTACAGCTAGTATTAGAGAAGCTAATTTCATGTCCTGCATTTTTTCTCTGAGCAGAAAAGGAGCATCCCTTTGACTTCCCTCTCCAAACTTACCAATCTAGTCTAGATAAACTTTAGGCTTTCAAAGTTAAATCACTGTGATTCACTTCAGAGACATTTAATTTAACTGAAGGCTCTGAAAGCATAGTAATGCAAGGCAAACTGCAGTGAAAGGTAAACCTCTGACTGTTGCTATTTAACATTTTGCTAAAAAAGCCAAAATGCTCTTGATGAAAGACCCAAGTAAGTAGCATAAACTTTGCCTAAATTCTGAATAACTGTGATTTAATCCTACAGGTATGTAACAGAATTTGTAAACCTAGGCAATGTTTCAGCTCTTCGAACTTTCAGAGTATTGAGAGCTTTGAAAACTATTTCTGTAATCCCAGGTAAGAAGTAACTGGTGTAAGGTGTTAGGCCCCTTGTACCTCCCAACTGTTCCTTTTTATCCTGTCATTGTGTTTGTGTGTGAACTCCCCTATTACAGATATGTGACAGAGTTTGTGGACCTGGGCAATGTCTCAGCGTTGAGAACATTCAGAGTTCTCCGAGCTTTGAAAACAATATCAGTCATTCCAGGTGAGAGCGAGGTTAAACACTGAGGCTGACTTTATTCACTGAAGTGGAATTCATATTTTTTAAACGTCTTAATTCTTTCCACAAGAGAAGCAGGAATCAGAAGATATTAGAATTCACTGAAATCTCTGATTCATTGCTTTTTAACATGAGCTCTTTCCTTATGAAATCAGCCTTTGAGTTTAACAGATTATTGCATGAGACATTGCAGTACACAGTGTGTGTGGTTTGCATCGTATGATGTCAAGCTTTCTTCTCCATATCCAGTGATTATCAGTAACCCTGAAGTTTCCTTACCCATGTGTATCTTACCTACATGATGTTACTGTTGTATTTGTTGTGAATTTTTGTGTCTGAAAAATAGAACTGTTTGAAATGTTGACTTAGTAAGAAGATGAAGGAATAAGATAATAAAGAATAGCATGGGCATTGCATGGGAAATTATTATCTTAAATTTCTACAATTTTCCAAACCATCTCCAGTTTTATAGCATTAAATGTTAACCCTCTTTATTGTTGAGCAGGCTTTTTACTATTGTCTTCTAAATCTAGTATGTTATAAAACTGATATTAGCAAAGGTTTGGGGCAAGAGGTATTGATAAATAAAATGAAAGGAGACTTTTATGTGAGATTCATGTACAGCATGAATTAAAAAGTCACTTGTTTTAGCATTAAAACAAGTGTTTTGAAATATATGCAACTCATTCCATTCACAGTTTCAAATGAACATAAATTTCAGCTATTTATTCATTTTCACAAGTGAAAAAGCTCTTCACAAAAAATTATTTCACAGACATTAAAACCATTTATATGGGCTTCTGCATGAATTCTATATCTTCACTGGAAGACACTATTTTTATGCTTTAAAAAATTTTTGAACATCAGAATAAACATCCTTTTGTATTTGCAGGCTTGAAGACTATCGTAGGAGCCCTAATTCAGTCTGTGAAGAAGCTCTCGGACGTAATGATCCTGACTGTATTTTGTCTGAGTGTATTTGCACTAATAGGGCTGCAGCTGTTCATGGGCAACTTGAGGAATAAATGCCTGCAGTGGCCTCCAGAAAATTTTACTTTGGAAACAAATATTACTTCCCAGCTAAACAGCACCATAGGTGAAAATGGTACATTGGTTAATTCAACGGTGACTGCATTTGACTGGAAGGGGTACATTGAAGATGAAAGTAAGTATTGTCAGCATAATTCTTATTAAAGTGATTTAAGGCTGACTCGGTTCTTAAAAATAAGGAGAGGAAGGGATGATACATTTAGTTAAGACAAAGCAGAAGAGGTATTTTCTGTTTTTCAAAGATCTACTCCAAATGCCAGCATGGAAAAGGAAGCAAGGGACATGGTCTCCCTACTTGATACAGCTCTTTTTCTCAGCTCTCTCTGGATTTCTGACAGATGTCAGAAACTTCTGACATTCAGTGAGGACTCCAGTAATGGAGTCCTCAATATTTTCAACATCTTTCCATTCTTGTGCTTCAGTATCCTAATTACAATAAATTTTTTTAAGGTCTAACAAAATCTTCCTGCTGCAATTTAAGCTCATTTTTCTTATCAACTTCACCACAAGCATTAAACTGAAATTATTCCATATCATTAATCATCATCTCATAGATATTTTGAGACTGTTCTTATGTTGCCATGCCCTGATCTCTCCTCTTCTAGTCTGCTGCTTGTATGCTAAGCAACCCAGATAATTTACCTTTTTCTCCTTAATTTCTTTTCTAGATCTTGATCTCTCATTTAGGTTCTTTCTCGTTCTGTTTTATGTGTCCAAAGTTAGGTCTCGCCATTGTTTACAAATCCTGTTCAACATGTAGTCTATATGCTTTACAGATCTTTACCTCTTTGAGTTTCCTCTTTGTATTTGCACAGTTCATTGTTCTAGCCTGAACAGCACCTCAATTTTTCAGACCATCTTTCCAACTGCCCTGAATCTTATAAGTTGGAATTGTTTCCTCAAACTCACCACAGTCCTTAGCAGATCAGTATCATTTGAAAATTTGATAAGCATTCTTCTATCATCTAGATTAGTTAACACCTTGAATACCAGCAGTCTCAGACAAACCTCTTCATAAATTGTTTTGATACATCTTTCCATTTTGATAATTTCCCAAAATATTAATTTTGACCCGATTTTGCTGATACAGAGCAGTTAATCAAACTGAGAACAGATAAGTGACAACAGTAGCCAGTTGTGAAAACTAGTGGTGAGTCTCCTTTCTTGGGTATCCTTTCCAGTGCAGCAGTGATCACTTCATAATACTTTTCCCATAGCAACCATTTTGTTTTCATTAGCGTCTCCTCAAACTCTCTATGGGTTGTTCCTACTTCCAGTGCTATTAGCACTAATTGGAATGCACTTTGATCAGAGCAGGTGCTGCACAGCTAGTTGATTTTTAAGCTCATATGTGCATGTTTTTAGGTCACCTAATATAAACCAAATGCTACTAGTAATGAGTAGGAAAAAGAGGCAGAAAGAGGATTTAATCTCACATCAGAGACAGTTGCTTCCTATGACTACGTGCTGTAACAGGAATGTGTTTGCATTTATAAAGACATGAGAATAAAGGCAACATGAAAACAAAGGAAAAATAGTGCCACAGAGGCTCTAGAAAACATTGCCACAGCAGCTTTCTTGAAAGTCTGCAAGCTCCAACTGAGAGACAGGGTATAGAAACGCAATTTGGAAGCCTTTACAAATAGTGAGGCTTAGGCACCTGAGGCACTGTGAAGCAGATGGGACTTGGACAAATTATAGCTAAGACTCTGCAACCAAAAAGCTAAATAGTATCCTGTTTGCACAAGTAAATATCGATCAGGAAGACAGTATTACCCCTGTATTTAGTGCTACTGCATTTGCTACTGGAACACTATATAAAGTTCAATTTAATAGAATGTTGAAAAATTGGAAGATGTTCAGAAAAGAGCAGAATGATTAAAGAGTTGGAAAACATGCCTTATACCAATATAGACCAGGAGCCCAGCCTACTTAGCATATCAAAGAAAAGATTAAGGGGGTGATTTGATCACAGTTGAGAAAAACCTCATGGGGAACAGACATTTCATCATAGACATATCTTTGATCTAACATGCAAAGATATAACAAGTTCAATAGCTGCAAGTCAAGGCCAGACAAATTTCAAATAGAAGACTGCTTCTAACTGTGATCACACAACTGATCATTGACTATGATTGATTTCCATCTGAATTTTTAAATCAAGATGCAATCTTTTTGTGAAACTCACTTTGCTTGACTATATGGATGCATGAAGAGTACATGCCACCATGCCACAGAGGGTATGATAAAGTCTAAGCAAAGACTCCTGATGAAGACATAGACTCCCAGGTCAAACTTCATTTCTAGGCTTTTTAACAAGGAATCTATAAACTCGTACTCTGATTTCATTTGAATTAAAGAAGACCTGAATCACCCTGAAAAACAAACCTGAATTGAATTACTTATAGAAAGTACTTTATTGAATGGCTGCTTGAACCTTTGATATATTTACACAGGATTTTGTATGCATTATGAAATTTATAATGAAAATATGAAGTTAATAAGCTTATCCTTGCTTGCCAGTGCTTTCAAGCAGATAAATTATCTTCTTGCAGCTTTCTCTTCTGTTTTTGCAGGTGGGCAGACAGAATACAGAAATAATTCTGAAATTCACAGTACAATATAAAAAGGGACTTACTTGGACCTCAGAGCAGTGCAATAACACTGTCTTTTGTAGGAATTATAAAAGTTTTTATACCAGTAGTTGTGTATCCTATGCAAAGAAGTCGTGTAAGCCCTAATTTTGTCACTGAAGCTAAATAAGTTTAAGTTTATCGTGGCAAACTTCATAGAATCATAGAATGGTAGGGTTGGAAAGGAACTTTAGAGATCATCTAATCCAACCCCAGTGCAGAAGCAGGTCCACCTAGAACATGTCACAGAGGAATATGTCCAGTTGGGTCTTGGAGAGCTCCAAGGAAGGAGACTCCACATACTCCCTGGGCAGCCTGTGCCAGAGCTCTGTCACCCTCACAGTGAAATAGTTTTTTCTTATGTTTAAATGGAACATTTAAACAATTTTATGTTGCAGCTTCATGCCATTACCCCTTGTCCTGTTGCTAGATATAATATAAAAAAGTGATGCCCCAGCCTCCTGACACCCACCATTTAGATATTTGTAAATATAAATCAGAATCCCCCTCAATCTCCTCTTTTCTAGACTAAACAGCCCCAGTTCCCGCAGCCTTTCCTCGTATGGAAGATGTTCCAGTTCCCTTATCATCTTGGTGGCCCTGCGCTGGACTCTCCAGAAGTTCTCTGTCCCTCTTGAGCTGGGGAGCCCAGAACTGGACACAGGACTCCAGATGAGGCTTCACTAGAGCAGAGGAGGAGCAGAACCTCCCTTCGCCTGGTGGCCATACTCTTCGTGATGCATCCCAAGATGCCATTGGCCTTCTTGGCCACAAGAGCACATTGCTGACTCATGTTCAGTTTATTATCAATCAGGACTCCCAGGTCTGTCTCTGCAGAGCTGTTCTCCAGCAGATCAATCCCCAGCCTGTACTGGTGCATGGGGTTGTTCCTTCCCAGATGCAGGACTCTGCACTTGTCCTTCTTGAACCTCATGAGGTTCCTCTCTGCCCAACTCTCAAGCCAGTTGAGATCCCGCTGAATGGCCACACAGCCTTCTGGGGAATCAACCAGTCCTCCCAGTTTGGTGTCATCAGCAAACCTGCTGAGGGTATACTCTGTCCCCTCATCCAGGTCGTTGATGAAGATGTTGAACATCAACTTGCCATAAGCATGTTTTTTTCTGGGAAATAGCATCTCACAATCTATTTTGGGAAATAACAATTATTCTCCTAGTTGACAATAAACTAAACATGAGCCAGCAATATACCCTTGTGGCCAAGAAGGCCAATGGCATCTTGGGATGCATCAAGAAGAGTGTGGCCAGCAGGTCGAGGGAGGTTCTCCTTCCCCTCACTTTTGCCCTAGTGAGGCCTCATCTGCAGTCCTGTATCCAGTTCTGTACTCCCCAGCTCAAGAGGGACAGGGAAATTCTGCAGCAAGTCCAGCACAGGACCGCCCAGATGATCAGGGGACTGGAA
Source organism: Urocolius indicus (assembly GCA_013401255.1). Taxonomy (NCBI): domain Eukaryota; kingdom Metazoa; phylum Chordata; class Aves; order Coliiformes; family Coliidae; genus Urocolius; species Urocolius indicus. The sequence continues at coordinate 323,899 of WBNH01012798.1, forward strand.
CATCTTTCTCATTAAAAAAGGCTGTAGTATCTGGGTCTGTTCAGCTTGGAGGAGACTGAAGGAGGATCTCCCTGAAACAACTGTATTTTAAGAGGATAGGGCAACACTTTTTTTTCTGTAGTGTCTAGTGATAGAACTAGGGGTAATGGACAAAAGCTGGAACACAAAAAGTTCCACTTAAACTTCAGGAAAAACTTCTTTACTGCAAGGTTGAGGGAGCCCAGGCACAGTCTGCCCAGGGAGGGTGTGGAGTCTCCTTCTCTGGAGGTTTTCAAAACCTGCCTGGATGCATTCCTTTGTGCAGGACCTGCTTTAGCTGGATGTTTGGACTAGATCAGCTTTACAGGTCCCTTCCAACCCCTACCATTCTGTAATTCTGTGATTCTATGATTCTCAGTCATTACCCTAGGTTTACCCTAAAAACTGTAAATTCCTTTTAAGTAAAGTGCTCACCTACCAGGTATTTTTTCTCATTTCTCAATCAAATAAAGGAAAGCCAAACATATAGCACATTACCTTTTGAAAAATACAGTTCAGAGTTGTTCTTCTAGTTAAGGACACATGCTTACACCACTCAGCTTGTGTTGTTACAAAAATTTTATTATCACTATAATATTTTGAGCATTTGTCACGATTGTATCAGTGTACCCAGAGAAAGCCTGGGTGGCTATTGTTTCCTTTGTAGCTGGCAAGTACAGCATGCTTACAGGGCGCATCTTGTCTGAAACATTGAACTTGAATACAGACCCTATTTGAGTGGTTCAGCTCAGCTGATGTAATACTGATCATGACTGACTGCTCCATGCACACTATATCAAGTCAGGTTTGCATTCTTCCCAACCAGCTGTTTTATTCAAGTGTGTTTTCATCATGATTAGCTGACATAATGCAAATTAAGAATTGCTTTGTAAGGGTCAGCTGTGATCAGCATCATGTCAGCAAACTTTACTATTTACAGCTGTGTTTCAGCACAGTACAGTTCTGCAATACACACCAGATCAGAATAACAGCGGCCACTCACAGGGTTGTGCATTTTGCACAGTACAGAAGATTGTACCTTGTAAGACGCAGGTATATCATTAGACACTGAAACTGAGTCCTCCACAGGGTGTCAGAACAAGGTCTACATACAGGTTAAAACCTAACTTTTCCAGATGATAAATTTCCTCACAGAATGGAGAGATGCATCTGGCTGGAGTACTGTGTCCCTTTTGCTCCAGATCCACGTGCAGAGCCAGTAGCTTGTGACACCTCCCCAGACTCCGAATTCATTAGCCTTGGTAGCAACCCTCCTTGAGCAGCAGAGCTGACATAGATACAGTCAAGTTTAAACTCAGCTGTGTTGGTAGCATTTCACGTGAGATCATTTTATGGGAAACTTAAGAGGACCGTTCAGTGGAAAATAATTCCAATGTGAGGTTTAGCTCTTCTCAGGAAGCAAAAAAGGTATGACCTTAACTCTGAAACTGCTGTGCTTCAGAAGTGCTGGAAATTGAGGGGTAGTCAGTACTATCATCATGTCCCTACCGTGTCCTTACAGACATCCTGAGCCAATGTTGTTTTTCTCCATCAGAAATGGGATACTGAGCTATGTGGTCTGACCCTGTATAAATTGCATTTTTAAGCCTGTGACCAAATGGGAGATCATTAC
>WBNH01012798.1:325573-344746 GCA_013401255.1 Urocolius indicus
CTGTACTGGTGCATGGGGTTGTTCCTTCCCAGATGCAGGACTCTGCACTTGTCCTTCTTGAACCTCATGAGGTTCCTCTCTGCCCAACTCTCAAGCCAGTTGAGATCCCGCTGAATGGCCACACAGCCTTCTGGGGAATCAACCAGTCCTCCCAGTTTGGTGTCATCAGCAAACCTGCTGAGGGTATACTCTGTCCCCTCATCCAGGTCGTTGATGAAGATGTTGAACATCAACTTGCCATAAGCATGTTTTTTTCTGGGAAATAGCATCTCACAATCTATTTTGGGAAATAACAATTATTCTCCTAGTTGACAATAAACTAAACATGAGCCAGCAATGTACCCTTGTGGCCAAGAAGGCCAATGGCATCTTGGGATGCATCAAGAAGAGTGTGGCCAGCAGGTCGAGGGAGGTTCTCCTTCCCCTCACTTTTGCCCTAGTGAGGCCTCATCTGCAGTCCTGTATCCAGTTCTGTACTCCCCAGCTCAAGAGGGACAGGGAAATTCTGCAGCAAGTCCAGCACAGGACCGCCCAGATGATCAGGGGACTGGAACATCTTTCTCATTAAAAAAGGCTGTAGTATCTGGGTCTGTTCAGCTTGGAGGAGACTGAAGGAGGATCTCCCTGAAACAACTGTATTTTAAGAGGATAGGGCAACACTTTTTTTTCTGTAGTGTCTAGTGATAGAACTAGGGGTAATGGACAAAAGCTGGAACACAAAAAGTTCCACTTAAACTTCAGGAAAAACTTCTTTACTGCAAGGTTGAGGGAGCCCAGGCACAGTCTGCCCAGGGAGGGTGTGGAGTCTCCTTCTCTGGAGGTTTTCAAAACCTGCCTGGATGCATTCCTTTGTGCAGGACCTGCTTTAGCTGGATGTTTGGACTAGATCAGCTTTACAGGTCCCTTCCAACCCCTACCATTCTGTAATTCTGTGATTCTATGATTCTCAGTCATTACCCTAGGTTTACCCTAAAAACTGTAAATTCCTTTTAAGTAAAGTGCTCACCTACCAGGTATTTTTTCTCATTTCTCAATCAAATAAAGGAAAGCCAAACATATAGCACATTACCTTTTGAAAAATACAGTTCAGAGTTGTTCTTCTAGTTAAGGACACATGCTTACACCACTCAGCTTGTGTTGTTACAAAAATTTTATTATCACTATAATATTTTGAGCATTTGTCACGATTGTATCAGTGTACCCAGAGAAAGCCTGGGTGGCTATTGTTTCCTTTGTAGCTGGCAAGTACAGCATGCTTACAGGGCGCATCTTGTCTGAAACATTGAACTTGAATACAGACCCTATTTGAGTGGTTCAGCTCAGCTGATGTAATACTGATCATGACTGACTGCTCCATGCACACTATATCAAGTCAGGTTTGCATTCTTCCCAACCAGCTGTTTTATTCAAGTGTGTTTTCATCATGATTAGCTGACATAATGCAAATTAAGAATTGCTTTGTAAGGGTCAGCTGTGATCAGCATCATGTCAGCAAACTTTACTATTTACAGCTGTGTTTCAGCACAGTACAGTTCTGCAATACACACCAGATCAGAATAACAGCGGCCACTCACAGGGTTGTGCATTTTGCACAGTACAGAAGATTGTACCTTGTAAGACGCAGGTATATCATTAGACACTGAAACTGAGTCCTCCACAGGGTGTCAGAACAAGGTCTACATACAGGTTAAAACCTAACTTTTCCAGATGATAAATTTCCTCACAGAATGGAGAGATGCATCTGGCTGGAGTACTGTGTCCCTTTTGCTCCAGATCCACGTGCAGAGCCAGTAGCTTGTGACACCTCCCCAGACTCCGAATTCATTAGCCTTGGTAGCAACCCTCCTTGAGCAGCAGAGCTGACATAGATACAGTCAAGTTTAAACTCAGCTGTGTTGGTAGCATTTCACGTGAGATCATTTTATGGGAAACTTAAGAGGACCGTTCAGTGGAAAATAATTCCAATGTGAGGTTTAGCTCTTCTCAGGAAGCAAAAAAGGTATGACCTTAACTCTGAAACTGCTGTGCTTCAGAAGTGCTGGAAATTGAGGGGTAGTCAGTACTATCATCATGTCCCTACCGTGTCCTTACAGACATCCTGAGCCAATGTTGTTTTTCTCCATCAGAAATGGGATACTGAGCTATGTGGTCTGACCCTGTATAAATTGCATTTTTAAGCCTGTGACCAAATGGGAGATCATTACTAGAGAAGAAAGCTCCTCTTGTGAAAAATCTTTCAAAATCAAGAGCTTAGCAAATGTACGTGTCTGCTTTAAAGGGAAAAAGTAAAGCACTTCTCAAGGATACCATCAAAGTGAATCTTAATCAGCACAACATTTTGCACATTATCTCTTTATTCTTCTGAGAATAGGCAGATCAATTTCTTTGTTGTTTAAACCATCTAAAATATCCTTTAAATACAGTATTACTATGTAGATTTTGGGATGGTTGGCTACAGGGTGATTTCATGGAACATACACAATTTTTCTTTCCTTAGGTGATCAATAATTTCAGCATACACTCCTTAAAGCCTACCTAGACAAATGACTGTTGCAGTAATTGTCTGAGTTAAATTTATATGTATACCATGACCTTTATACGAATCAGCAGGCTAATCACAGTGTCTATGCACCCATAACAATTGGAGCCATTGGCATCTAGATGGTTTTTGGAAAGCTCACATATTAGATAACAAGTGTCTGCAAGTGACAGACTGGAACCTTGGCAATACTGATCAGAAAATTTGAAATAAATTATTCAATATATTTTTTTCAGATACTATTGAATTATTAGAACAAATAACTGTCCAATATAATTTCACAATGTGTGATTTAGATCAGTGGTCAGACTGAAGGGAGAAATTTACTTTTCATCTACATCCAGTGGTGTTTGACAGAATTGTTAGTAGATTTTGGTATTTTAAAAGTGAGTGGTGTGGGTGATAGTACACTGCAATTAGTACTGTCATTTACTCTAAAGTTTCGGTCACACTGAAAAAATAATACTGCTTCTTAAAACTGCATCTGAAATGACCTTAACACTTTTCGAGGGGGACCATTTATTTCATAGTGCTGTAGGAAAACTTTCTTATTCAGAATTTTTTTAACTTTTTAATATTCTTTTCTAAACAGGTCATTTTTATTTTCTGGAAGGACAAAATGATGCTCTGCTTTGCGGAAATAGTTCTGATGCTGGGTAAGACCAAATTTCACTGTATTATTGCACTATGTACAAATTAGATCCATCTTCTTTAGCTGTGCATTTGGAGGGGTGCTATATTTTAAGGGACTACTTCCTTTCATAAAGGAAATTCTACAATTTTATAGTTGACCGAAGGTCTGGGTTCCTGATCAGAGCTCAGTGGATTGGTCATATGAGCTTAGTCTTTGCATGAATGAAACTGTAATTAGTGTCATGTAATGAAACCGATATTAATGTAGCTCTTGACTGGATGAGAACTAGCAGACACAGAAGTTGCACCATCACATTATTTTGCAGTTCTAACTGTTCATATGAGTGCTCATAGGCTCAGACAGAAGAAAACACTGACATTGACATTACATCATTAATAATTACATAAATTACTTTTAGTATTATGTTTTAGAAACTTATATTAAACCTTTTACACTAATTTTTATGTGTGCCTCTCCTGCTTCATTTTTCTACTGTCCTTAAAATGATTTTTCTGTTAAAAATAACAACTAGGTTTTTTTTCTATTCTGATTAACTAAAGAATAGTTCTCTTTTTAATCATAATCTTCTCTTGGACATTCCAGGTGATAGTATTAAAATACCTATATAAGGTAACACCTGATTTGTCTTTGTAGGCAGTGCCCGGAGGGATATACATGTGTGAAAGCTGGTAGAAACCCCAATTATGGCTACACAAGTTTTGACACCTTCAGCTGGGCTTTTTTGTCACTATTTCGCTTGATGACTCAAGACTTCTGGGAAAACCTTTATCAGTTGGTGAGAACTTTTTAATGCAAAATAGTCTATATATGTTTATACTAATAATGCAAGAGGCCTAGAGTAGATTTCTTGTAATAGCAGCATGAAAAACAGAACTTTCGTTAACCTGTTCTCACTTATAAATGTATTCTTATTCCCAGACACTACGTGCTGCTGGGAAAACATACATGATATTTTTTGTTCTGGTGATTTTTCTGGGCTCTTTCTACCTTATCAACTTGATCCTGGCTGTGGTCGCCATGGCCTACGAAGAACAGAATCAAGCGACCATGGAAGAAGCAGAGCAGAAAGAAGCAGAATTTCAACAGATGCTGGAACAGCTGAAAAAGCAACAAGAAGCAGCTCAGGTATAATTTATGATATAGTAATGCAGAAGTGTATATTCATCCCCCGCTTTCTGAATTTGGTGATATAATACATCTTGTCAGACTTTGAACAGCAGAGGTAGCTCAGAGATTTTTCTGTTCTGCACTAAGAACATTGTATTGTGAATGATCAAGCTATAATTAAGGATCAGTTGAGCAACGTGAATGTACATAAATCCATGGGCCCTGATGGAATGCATCTGCAGGTGCTGAGGGAGCTGGCAGAAGTCATTGCTGGACCACTCCCCATCTTCTTCAGTAAGTCACGGAGAACAGGAGAGGTGCCTGAGGATTGGAGTGACATTTGCTTTCCTCCAGTCCTCAAAAAGGGCAAGAAGGAGGACCTAGGTATCTACAGACCGGTCAGCCTCACCTCCATCCCTGGAAAGGTGATGGAACAACTTATCCTGAGTGCTGTCTCCAGGCATATAAAGGACAAGAGGATCATTAGGAGCAGTCAACATGGTTTTACCAAAGGGGAGTCATATTTATCCCACCTGATAGCCTTTTATGAAGATGTAATCAGGTGGACAGATGATGGTAGTGCAGTGGATGTGGTTTATCTTGATTTTAGCAAAGTATTTGATGCTATCTCCCACAGCATCCTCACAGCAAAACTGAGATTGTTAACTGGTTGAAGGAAAGAAAGCAGAGAGTTGAGATCAAAAGGGCAGAGTCTAGCTGGAGGCCTGTATCTAGGGGAGTCCCTTAGGGGTCGGCGTTGGGACTGGTACTTTTCAATATATTAATTAATGACCTTGATGTGGGAACAGAGGATACTGTCGGCAAGTTTAAGGATGATCCTAAACTGAGGGGCTGACACACCAGAAGGCTGTGCTGCCATTCAACGAGACCTGGACAGGCTGGAGAGTTGGGCTGGGAGAAATCTAATGAAATTCAACATGGACAAGTGTAGACTCTTATATCTGTGAAAGAAAAACCCCATGTACCAGTACAGGTTGGGGAATTAACTGTTAGAGAGTAGTACAGGGGAAGAGGATTTTGGTATATATTATTCATTATGATTTTCTTAGTCTAGTGCCATTAATACAGACTGTTAGACTTATGCATTGTAAATACTACTCATGAAAGATGGAAAAACCCTATGACCAACATAGCTTAAGTCAATTAATAACAATTAGGAAAAAAAACTATGGAGAGTTGGTGGAAACTGATGGAAACTGTTTAGATTCTGGGCATTTGGGCTACAAATACTGTCTACGTAAATTTTTAAAAACCTCAACATGTTGTGGTTTGCTCAGTGACACAAATTCAATCTGAAACATGGCAGGCAGCAGCGGTCGCAGCAGCAGCAGTAACAGCATCTGCAGAGTCCAGGGAGCCCAGTGCTGTGGGAGAAGCAGGAGTGGTCTCAGAAAGCTCTTCAGAGGCATCAAAATTGAGCTCAAAGAGTGCAAAAGAGAGGAGAAATAGAAGGAAAAAAAGAAAACAGAAAGAGCAGTCTGGAGGAGAAGAAAAAGATGAAGATGAATTTCACAAGTCTGAATCAGAAGACAGCATCAGAAGGAAAGGTTTCCGATTGTCTATTGAAGGCAACAGACTGACGTATGAAAAGAAATACTCTTCTCCACATCAGGTATTGCACAGAGTTATTTTTAGTGCAAGTATACATTGAAAGCACCATAGGCTAAAAACTACTGTACTCTTCTTTGTGCTGTAATATGACTATACAGCCTAAAGAAACACTGAGATTTTCATTAAACTTTGTTATTGTTAGTAGTGCTTGAGCAAAAGTGCTATAAATGCTGGACTGTTTAATAAAAAAACACAGAGGATTAAAGGTAACCTCCTATCTCTATTCTTGTAATAGGATTGTTTAAAAATGTTATCAAAATATTCTCTGATTGATTCTGTGTTTTTTTTTTTTTAAAGTGATTACATATTATCTAGACTTATTAAATTGCTACAGTACGTTTTTATTATGGTAGCCTCATATTTTCCTCCTTCAATGATGTTTGAAGGTTGGTTCAGTAGGTGCAGGATGCTGAATACCTTGAAAGAATGTGTGTGTATAGACTCCCTCTTTTCCTGATGGCTGTTATGCAATTGCTCTACTCAGCAACTCCAGCTGACATTAGGAGAAAGGAATGCTCAAGACTGGTTTTGTCTTAACAATCCATGAACAGTGCTGTTTGTATCTGCAAAATATACATGCAACGATATACATACAAAAATTTCAGAGCAGCATTTAGATTCTGGGAAAAATGTTTACTCTCATTTAACAAAAAAAACCTCTCCCATCCTAATAGCAATCCAAAGTATGAAGGTTTCAGCTATTAATCACACTTTTTTTTTTGTCTACAGTCTTTGCTGAGCATTCGAGGCTCCCTGTTTTCCCCAAGGCGCAACAGCAGAACAAGCCTTTTCAGCTTCAGAGGTAGAGCAAAGGATATAGGATCAGAAAATGACTTTGCAGATGATGAACACAGCACGTTTGAAGACAATGATAGCAGAAGAGATTCTCTTTTTGTGCCGCGCAGACACGGTGAACGGCGCAACAGTAACATTAGTCAGGCCAGTAGGTCATCCAGGATGCTGGCAGTGTTTCCAGTGAATGGGAAGATGCACAGCACTGTGGATTGCAATGGGGTGGTTTCCCTGGTTGGTGGACCATCTGTTCCTACATCGCCTGTTGGACAGCTTCTGCCAGAGGTGATAATAGATAAACCAGCTACTGATGACAATGTAAGAAAGTTTTAAATAGCTTAGGCATGGTGGCCTATTCTTGCTGCACCAGCCAGTGTTTTCTACAGAATGGAATCCTTGGCACTGCTTCCTGGTTGGTCAAGCTGTGAATGCTCCTGCATCTTGTAAAATCTTTAATAAATAAAACAGCTAAGATAGGTTTGCAACCTAAGCATTTATTTACAAATATTCTCATAACTAACAAATGCAATTTTCATTTTCCAAGTAATAAAATATTAACTCACACATTCATAAAAGCACTAAGCTTATTGTATTACTGTGCTATACTTTTGCTGGTCTAAAGGTCCATCTGGCTATGGTCTGCAAAATCATAGTTACTATTACAACCAAAAACAGTATACAAAAATATTATCATGTAACTGCAATCAATATAATGTTGCTATTACACTTTATCAAAATTAGCATTATTAGTTAATTTTGATAATATTCTTCCTTATTGGCCCCATTAAAAATCAAGGTTGACAATTCTTTGTTATCATTAATTTCCTATGTATTTTCCCTTTGTTGCTGGTCGAGTTCTGGAGCATAGATAGCAAATAATTCACTGGAAGATAACATTTCAATATATATTTCCAAAAATACAAATGTGTGCAGCACATATTGCTGCCATTCTCTTACCAATCTAGGGTAAGAGAAGATGTCTCAGACAAATTTCTTGCATAGGTCAAAGTTGGCTACTCACATTACTAAAAAAATACTAGCATGAGGAAGCATGAGGAAGTCAGACTTTTCTTACTTGCTAGTTTGCTTGGGAGAAAAGATAGAATATTCAGTCATGAGGATCAAGAAGAATTTGTTTGCAAAAAATTTGTACAGTATTCTGAACTCAATCTTTTTCCATTTATTTAGCTATTTTTTCATATCTTGAAGTAAAGAAGTGCAAAAGTTAAATAAACCTTCTCAGTCTTGAATGGTAGGTTACTCTTGCCTCATACCTCTTAAAAATTATTTAGAAAATACTAAAAAGTAATAAAAGTCTGACACTTTAAAAATTTAAGTGCACGAAGCACGTATCGAAGCTAAGACATTAATAACAGGGTTCTGTATAGTATTTTCTTATTTCTCTAATATAACCTCTCCTATTCTTGTTCTCTGTATAGGGCACGACAACAGAAACAGAAGTGAGGAAGAGAATATCAGGCTCTTTGCACGTTTCTATGGATTTCCTGGAAGATCCAGCTTTAAGAGAAAGAGCTATGAGTATTGCTAGCATCCTCACCAATACGGTGGAAGGTTTGTGCTATGCATAGCTCAATATTTAATACATATTTTTCCAACAGACTTCTGAAAATTTTAGATGAAATATTTAAAAGAGTTTAATTAACAGATGCCATCCCACAAAGCCACATGTTTATCAGGTTATTACTTAACTAAGCATTAAAGTTATTACATAACTAAGCATTTCTGTCTCATTATTTAGCTATTACCATCTACCTCATGTGGTCATCAGGACTACAGTTATGTTTAATGGCCATAACTGAGTGGGTGCTTATGCATAGTAGTTAAAAAATATTATTAGACACAAAAAGGCCACTGAACATTTTTCAAATATATACAACCATTTAAAAATATATTCTCATTTTTAGCAGTAACATTTATTCAATTACTCTTTAGTGAAGTACAACTCCAGGTGATAAAAATGGTTTTTTTGTTGAACTGGGAAAGAAAATGATATTGAAATGTTTTACCTAAATGCAAATTTTACAATGATCATATTTACATAATGGAACAGCAACTGAGAGGAACTGGCTGAAGTATAATCAAAGAATAATTAAATACATCATACAAATTGATGTATAAATTGGTACTGATTAGCATAGTGTTTGGAATACTCAGAACTTGTGCTTGGTAGATAAGATTTGAACAAAATTAATACATTTACTAGCAATTTTTAAAGACTTTCTCATCCTGTAGAAAGGATGACAATTGACAATTTGACTGGTACAATTCATATGGGGCTGAGTAATGTTAGAACAATCACACAGTCACCTATATGAACTTTCTTTTCCCACAGAACTTGAAGAATCAAGACAGAAATGCCCACCATGTTGGTATAAATTTGCAAACATTTTCTTGATATGGGACTGCAGTCCTCATTGGTTAAAAATAAAACATATTGTCAACTTAGTGGTAATGGACCCATTTGTTGACCTGGCTATTACAATTTGCATTGTTTTAAATACACTCTTCATGGCTATGGAACATTATCCGATGACTGATGAATTCAATAAAGTACTTTCAGTTGGGAATCTGGTAAGTCTGTTGGGTTTTCTTGTTCATGATTTGAAAAGAAGCATGTTTGACATAACTGAAAGAAGGAGTTTAAACAACTTTTTTAAATTATTCTTTAGCAAGTAGATTTATTAGACATTTGTTGGCTTTCAGATTTTTGGATATTTCACTGTCAACCCTGACTCATTTAACTTAAGATACTGTAAAATCAATATATTGCAGTGTTCTGCGAAGCCAAATTAAAAATTTAGAATATGGCACCAATGATACATTAAGTAAAGCCCATCTTAAACAGAAGTTGATTTGTCCAACTACCAAACCAGGAAGTGCATTGCTTCTATGAAAAAGACAATGTACAAATGAACATGGTGTTACTTTTTCAATCAATACAACACAAATCTTTAAATTATGAATGTGTTTTTAATTGCTCTGTTTCCTGAGCACAGGTTTACAATAACTAAAAGAGCCATTTAAAAGCATTTCTAGAAATTTCTTCTGTAAAAGACTTCTTGCATGAATATGTGCATTGTTTCCTGCATATGTTTAATCTAAAGCTATGAAAAAATAGTTTGTAGTACTTTTTCCTCTGATTTTTTTTATATTTTTTATCATTAGGCAGTTAGTAAGGTATCTTTTCCTCATTTTGTCAACTATATTTTCTCCCTTCTCTCCCTTCAAAAAGATAAATTATTAAAGAATTCAGGAGTTAATATTGTAGCTCTGATGCTTTTGAACTGACAAGTTTGATCACATAGATCTATCTGCATCTGCAGTCCTACTTTGTCTCTTATTTTAAGAATCGATTTCCTGTAATGGGATTTTTAATGATCCTTGTTTTGTAATAAGGAAAAAATGTCATGGATTATGTAAATAATCACAGAATTTAGAAGGGAGAACTAATAGGTAAATATATAGCTGGTTTTCATATAATGAAGGGAAAATCTGAATTTCCTCAGTAAAATGTAAAATCTTGCAGCTTTTTATAGGTTTACTTTCCAACCAAGAAAATGCCATAAATCTTGGTGTACTTCTGACTTAGAAAGGGAGTGTAAGAGAACCTGTCTATAAGGGTTAGTTTGAGAACCTCACCATCCTGATCATTAGGAACCTAAGTCATTGTTTCAAAAGGTATTTATTCACTCCTACCTCTTCCTCAGTGGTTCCAATTCAGTAGCTTGAAAAATAGTAACCTTTCTCTCTCCATTGTTTGTATCTGGAATGTATTTAAAGACTGTAAGAAAAACTATCTTGAGCATAGTTGTTCCTAGGCAGACTTGTTGTCCATCTCCTGATTATCCCAGTTAGATTATTCTCTTTATCTTTCTCATTTTCTGTTCAGCTTTCTTGAAAATGGGTTATCAAAGCAAATAAATAAATAAATACATTAATACATAAATAAATAAAGTATTTCAGACCAGAGATCAGACAGCCTTTAACAGTGACTTTAGTACATTCCCATCTTGCAGGAAATTCTTCTAAGATTTCTCTCAAAGCTGCTCATGGTAACTACCTTGTTGCTCCTAAATATGATTCCTACTTCATTCAGCACAGCATCCCATGTTGAGAAAATATTACGAGCAATATCATGTATAAAATTCATCCTTAAATGCTCCTTCATTCCTAACATCTGTGTGACCGAGACAATCCATGGCACTTCTTGGGAACGCTTCACTTCAGCAAATTGTATCTCTGATGATCCCCCTCGGGTTTAAATAATTGTGTCTCTATTAAGCTAAAGGGAGTTATGGCAGGCTATACCAGCAAAGGAGCCCCTCTGGAATCTTAGATTTGGTCTCATTCATGCTGGTCTACACTGTAATTAGAATATCAAGAAAGATGTTATACCGTGTAATTTCATAGAAAGCATTCTGGTTTATGTTGTGAAAATCAAATTTGGGATATTGTTTGTACAGTACATGGGAAAGTCCGTATCCTGATAAAGTTGAAATCAGATTATAAAATGTTATAAACCATAAGTTTCTGTATTTTCCTTAGTATTAAATTTAATTACTTGAAAAGATGATTGTATGGCACATGTTGAGGCATGGTGGACATAATCACTATAGTACACTGAACTGTTTTTAAGTATCAGTATTGGATAATAGATTGCGTATATACAGTTTCAATTAAAAACCTAGACAACAGTTAAATCAGTAATATTATGTTTCACAATGAAGTAACCAACTGCATCTTTAATTCAGGTCTTCACTGGAATCTTCACAGCAGAAATGTTTCTGAAGATAATTGCAATGGATCCTTACTATTATTTCCAAGAAGGTTGGAATATTTTTGATGGCTTTATTGTAACCCTTAGCTTGGTTGAGCTTGGTCTTGCAGATGTGGAAGGACTCTCAGTTCTTCGATCATTCAGATTGGTAAATATACATCAATCGCGCTGATTTTTCAACGAGGCTTCATGAATTTTTTTCTTTAAAAATTTGCTTCAATTTTGCCATGACACTGACCCTCATCTCTCTTTCATTAGTACAAATCCATATTACTTGTGGTATCATACTGTCTTCAGTGGGCATTGATAGAGATCCAGAAAAACAGAAATGGGTGCCCTAGGCCTCTTTCCAATGCATTTATTGTATATAGACTCTTTAAACATTCAGCTAGGCCGAAACAAATTGACTCAGTTGATGTATTTTGCTCTGATTGACACCACAATAATAGATCCACTCTACAACTAGCAGTAAAGTGACCCAGATGATTTTAACAGATGAGCCTTAGATTTCAAATTCCATCTCTTACGACCAGTAGCTTCTCTGACCTTTAGTAAAAACTATGCTCTGAGAACATCAAGCTCCATTTTCATAAAATTTTGTTAATGGAACCTTTCATCTTCATGCTTTTAGACAAGAGGATATCCTTGCAATAGTCATAGTCAAGGCTAATTTTGCAGTAATATCCTTCCACAAATTAACTTTAAAATATCTTTGTGTCTTTCTTACAGGTTGTTGTAACGATATTTTTCTTTTTTTTCAGTTACGAGTTTTCAAATTGGCAAAATCTTGGCCGACTCTAAATATGCTGATTAAGATTATAGGCAATTCCGTGGGGGCTCTGGGCAATCTGACCCTGGTGCTGGCCATCATCGTGTTCATTTTTGCTGTGGTTGGGATGCAGCTGTTTGGGAAAAACTACAAGGAATGTGTCTGCAAAATCGCAAGTGACTGTGTGCTTCCACGCTGGCACATGCAAGACTTTTTTCACTCTTTTTTGATTGTATTCCGAGTGCTGTGTGGAGAATGGATAGAAACGATGTGGGACTGCATGGAGGTTGCTGGCCAAGCCATGTGCCTTACTGTCTTCATGATGGTCATGGTGATTGGAAATCTAGTGGTATGTAATCAAAGCGTTAGCAAAAAATTATTTGGCACTAGAGTGAGCTCAATCCTGAAGTGAAGTGTTCTGGCTGTGCTTCAAGAAAGCACTTATGCAGGTGTTTTCAAACAATGCTTAAACCTAAGCTTAAGAGTGTTTTTGGATTGATAACAAAGTATTCTGCAATATCAAAATCCTAAGAATGTTAAAGTGAGCACTTAGTCACATTCTTAATTTGTCTTTTGGCTCGTAAAGGTTTTGTGTTTCATATAATTGAGGTTATGAGCTCTTTATCAACCATTTGCTGGGGATTTTTCTTTTATTATTTATTTTGTATGATTAGTCACCTAAATAATCTAATTTCTGCTGTGTGATGGGATAAATTAAACTTTTTAATGATGCTGAATAGCAAATCCGTTATCTCCTTTTTAAGATTCTAAGATGTGGCACCACAGTATTTATATACTGCCAGGATTTAAAGACACATTTGCAGATATTAGTTAATAGGAATATTTTTACATAGTGAACATGACCTAAGCAAAATTTTAAAACCTTGAGTTTTTGTGGAGAAAAGGTTTTGAGCGTGTTTTTCTTTGGTTCTGGTTAATTATTGGGATTTCAGTCTTTGATGGGATAGAGTCTAAAGCATCCTTTTTTTTTTTTTCCTACAGGTACTGAATCTATTTTTGGCCTTGCTCTTGAGCTCATTTAGTGCAGACAACCTTGCTGTGACAGATGACGACAATGAAATGAATAATCTCCAAATTGCTGTAGCAAGAATGCAGAAGGGCATAGATTATGTGAAAAGAAAAGCGCGTGAATTCATCCAAAAAGCTTTTGTTAAAAAACAAAAAGCTTTAGATGAAATCAAACCACTTGATGATCTGAACAACAAAAATAGCTGTATTTCGAACCATACAACTGTGGAGCTAAGCAAGGACCATGATTATATTAAAGATGTAAATGGAACAACTAGTGGCATAGGCACAGGCAGCAGTGTGGAAAAATACATAATTGATGAAAGTGATTACATGTCATTCATAAACAACCCAAGCCTTACTGTGACAGTGCCCATTGCTGTGGGTGAATCTGATTTTGAAAATCTAAACACAGAGGAATTTAGTAGTGAATCAGACCTGGAAGAAAGCAAAGAGGTATTTACATATTTTGTGCATTTCTCTCTGATCTTTTGCATATTTTTCATTGTTTCAGAATAAGCCAATGTATTTGATCCTTGACCATTTGTTATTTTGACACATCTTTGTATATGGGCATAAATGAGTGTGTAAAGGAGGGTTTAATTCTTAAGGAAAGTATGAGAAAGGGTGCCATTGCCATAGCTTTATTCCAAAGAAGACTTTTCTTTGCCTCCTGTACCAAGAGTCCCATGGGGACTTCTCTCCAACACTCAAAAAATCCCCCTCCATTTGATATTTTCTGAGCAGATATAAACAGAAAACTTAGGGATAGTTTATGTATTATCTTTATACACTGGAACTATTTCAGATTTTAAAATATTCACCTCTTCTAGACCTAAGTCCCATAAATCGAATTTTTAACTACAGACTCTTCCATATAATTAAAATTCAACTAGTTGTTAAAATGAAAAAATAGTATCAACAGACACAAATATCTCCTGTTTCTAAAGGGTGTTAAAACACACTATACATATAAAGGATTGTTGAGACTTGCAGTTTTTTTTAAAAAAAATGTAGTAAGCCTATAGCTGTTCTTTTACATGACTTTCTGGCTGTGACTCTTTTAACAAAATAATTTCAATTAATTTGAGAACATAATTTGTAAAGCAACCTCAGTCACTTAGTTTCTTGACATTTTTGTTAAATCATAAAATTATCTTCCCAGACACTTGACAAAATTAACTTTTTGACTTGAGGTACTTCAACCTAAACTATTATATTGCTAACAATACTTTAGACATCTGAATTCTATACTGCAGTGGCTTCAGTGTGCATGAACCCTCTATTGTTCTCAACAAAACCCCAGTGTTTTGTGAAGTACAATCCTTGGATCCTCACCCAATAAAGGAGACATGTACAAAACAGCATGTGTCCATGGCAACCTGTTTCAGGGACTGTGTTTTTCCCATTTCCTAGTTAATATCTGAAAAATTAATATTTCTTTTCCTGTTAAGTTATCTTACAATTTGGTTTTGACTACTGCTGTTTTTGAACCGCTACCACAATAGAGGTTATTAAAATATATTTGAGCATATTGTGAACTTGCTCCAGCAGGAAGAATTTCTAAATAAAACAGCATTTAAACTAAGATCCATCACAGAAAAACAATGACTGGTCGGCTGCTCTCCACACAACTACCTTAATGATGGCCAGTCCAGTGTTCTAACCCATCATAGCACAAGCAGTCAAAAGGAGTGACACAAGCTGGTTTATGACTGACCAGCAGGGAACAGGTTCAGTTTAAGAAAGCTTTCTGTAAATGTACTGCTAACCTGTAGAACCAGGTTTACCTAGGACTGCAGAATAATGGGACTATAGAAAAGAAATGAGCATCTGAAGAGCAGAACTTTTGGATTACATGAGTTCTTTTGTGAGAGACCACTTAGAAAAGACTCCATCAGTTCTCTGCTTCTCAGGTCAGAGGGCATTAACAGGTGAATTCCAACTAGCTTCTGGCCATATTGAGTTTTTCAGCATTATACTTGGAGTTTTACAGTGCTGACCAGGATATCTTTTTCCCAATTGAACCAACTCTAAGTATGGAAATGGGGCTTGGGAGTTGTGGAGATTTTGTTGGAACTAGATGATCTTTAAGGTCTCTTCCAACTCAAAGCCTTTTATAATTCTTTACATTACACTGTTAATTTCAAAGAGCTTAATCTAGTGTACAAAAAGTAGCTGACAATATTACCGAAAATCTGCTTCTTAGAAGAAAACAGGGAAATAAAGCTAAAAGGTTTTCTTCCAAACATGAAAAAGCTTTGGAAAAGTATTTTCAGAACTATTTTGAAAATGATGCTGAAAAGAATGATTTGTGAAAACTGGATTTCCGGAAGTATACTGTGTTTTTGTAAAAATATCAGAGAGGCAATTCTGTAATGTAATTTGGAAAAAAACCCTCTATAAATTTATTCTTGTGACAAATAATGACAGAATCTGGAACTGGACACACAAACCCATTTTCCTGATAAAGTTGAAACATTGTTCTCCTGATCTCTATAGTCACCACAAGATGAAATTAACTAAAAAATGACTACATAAAATATTACAAATTTTATTAAGCACAATGCAATGCAATATCAATGAGTCCTAGAACGGTTACCGAAAAACATAATGGCTACAGCTTTGATACGGGTTTTCTTTTACGGATTCAGGGAATTTTCTGTCCTCAATATCAAAAAACCTGCTGCAACCTACCATTAGTGATTGGTTTATTGCATGTATTAAATTATTTTGTTCACCTCTACAGCCTTAAATACGTTTATTTCACACTTTGTACTCAATCTTTAGCTACAATACCAGCCAGCTAGATTGCAACCAAGCCCACTTCTGCATGTGACAACCCTTTTAGAATTTTTAACATGAGGATTAGCTTAAGTGCATTGTTTCTTAAAATTTGGTTTCCACCTTCCACTTATCTCTCTTTATGCTCATCGAGTTATTAAAAATTTAATTAGGTTTTAAAACATAATCTGATTTTTATGGCCCATCCTTAAACTATATCAACCTTATTAAGTGCAGCTTTTCTTCACTCTGAGTTAGACTTTCAGCAGTTTTAATCTGGATTTGCCGACCTCTAGAGTACAGCCTTCTCTGCTGATCAGTGAGGGTTTTTTTTCTCTTTCTTCTGAACTCTCACTTCATTATTTCTGTGTAGGTCAAGAGATCATTGCCACTTACGGATAGTTGTCATGAATCTTTGCAGGCTTAGCATCGTCATTTATATTTTTCAGTTTAAAGCAGTGTTTTTTAAAACCTTATATATTATTGATACACCTTCCGTTAATGGATCTATACGATACAGAGGAAAACCAAAGATTGTACAAATTTCACATATGTTTATCAGCAATTTACTTATGTTGAATACTAGAACATTCAAAAACATGGCAGAATTACTTATTCTGAAAATAACTTATATTTGCCTTAAAGCTATTTACTGAGCATTTGTGATGCTTCTTTTTGCATGTACAGAAGCTAAATTCCTCTAGTTCATCTGAAGGTAGCACAGTTGATATCGGACTTCCTGCAGAAGAGCAACCAGAAGCTGAACCTGAAGAAGCACAGGAGCCAGAGGCCTGCTTCACAGAAGGTGTTTGGAACAAGACCACTAATAATACTTATTCATTAAATATGGAATAATTATCTACTTAAACTAAGTATTAATTTTATGTATCTATTACTCTAGTTCATGTTTAAACTACAGTTATTAGCAATGGTACTTTTAGACCATAATTTACCATATGAGTAATACTATGATTGTACTATGTATCAGGTAAACAGTTAAAAAAACATTTTCTCAGAAAATTATCATTTTTTAAAAAATAAGGAAAATATATAACTGAAAGTTTTATTTTAATATGAACTACTGTGCTTTCTGACTTTAGTTACAGTCTCAGATAATAAAACAACACACTATTTTCATACCATTCTTCATAGATATCTATTCAAGTGCTTATTGAAACAGGTGTTAAGTGGTAAATAAAAACTGCACCTGGATAGTCTTGTGCAAAATGCTAAAAACTGGCAAAAAGAGAAGGAAGAGTCCTCATGTGCCACTTGGGGCAAGAACAGTCTCATCTGGTGGATTCATTAATCTTTCCTGCTTCCTTCTATTGGCCCTTTTACACAACTCAAAATAAGAATCTGGTCATAAACTTTATCTGCAAGGGCATTTCCTTGTGAGAAATCTTATAGACATGTGCAGATGAAGGAAGTGGGAGAACGAATGGGTTTATAACAGTAATATAAGGATAGTAAAGCATTTTTTATTTCTGCAAGCAAAAATTAGAATTCAGAAAATAAATGCTACTGTCAGTGCTGGGATTTTGTAGGTTTGGATGTAATGACAGCCATTTGTCTAGAAACTTACACTGAACTAGTAAGGAGTGGTATTGGAACAGACTTGGAAAACACTGCTGTTGATTATGAGTATTTTTCTACAAAAATGAAAAAGTAAAATCAAATCAGCAATTAAATCATAGAAGCTTAAGTAGGGCACCAGTTAGAGAAGTTAGCTGGTACTGAAAAGCTCAGAACTCAGATAGGAGGTTTAAATTTTTTACATACAATAAATGCAAAACTGTCTGAAATTAGTGTGCCAAAGAAAAGAAAGTACAATTTAATTACACTTGCTTATAACTTACTGCATAAACCTAATATATATTCAGACGAGTTTGTATACTTTTACTCCTACTTTGTATTTTGACTTGTATTTTGACTATTTCCCATGGATTTTTATCTTTTGTATGCACTATATTGAGCTCCTTGTTCTTCATAAATGAGAAATACTTTCTTCTCACTTGTTCATTTAAATGTAAGTTCCAGCTCAGTGCGTTTTGGTTTTTTTTTTCCTTTGGAGAAAGAAAAGGTAATCTAGGTGAAAATCTATTGGGTTTTTACTAGGTAGCACAGCTTCTGGAAAGGTAGCATTGTGTCATAAACAGAATGCATAGCCAAAATTAATGCAATTCAACAAAATCTTTTCCTTTTTTTTTCTCCTCTCAATACACACACTGTTTTAAAGGCTGTGTACGAAGGTTCAAGTGCTGTCAAGTAAGTATAGAAGAAGGGAGAGGAAAGCAGTGGTGGAACCTTAGAAAAACCTGCTTCAGGATTGTTGAACACAATTGGTTTGAGACTTTCATTGTCTTTATGATTCTTCTCAGTAGTGGTGCTCTGGTAAGTAAAACATGAACAGTGTCACTGTGTTGTCGGAAAACTTAAAAGCTGGCTCTTTAAATATTGTTTAATTTAGTTTTCTCTGCCAGAAAGAAGACCCAAGTCAATGTCTTTAAATGATAGGAGTAAATTTTAGTCAGACTCTTGAAAGAATGGTAGAAAAAGCCTGTTCTCAACAATATGTCAGAAAAAGGACAACATTGATTTTAAAGAGCTAAACTCCTTTGCTGAAAGTTAGTATCAATAAACACGTAAATCCATGCTATCAGAGCATTCCAGTACATTCAATCTGATAAAATCAAATATTCTATAGAAGAAATAACAGCAAAATTAAAATTTAAAAGTAAATAAAGGGAAAATTTCTTGGAGAACAGAAAAGCAGAAGCTATATTTTTTTCCATTATCTACAAATCAGATAACACAAAAAGTCTGTAAAACATTGCAAGAATCTCAGAAATGTTATGTGTCTCATAAAATGTGAGCAATATAGTAAAGCAGGCATTTAGTTTAGGGGTTTTTTTAAGAAAAGAACATGTTTTATGATTTATGACTTTATTATTTCAAAAAGCAGCAGGACTTAAAAACAGAAGGTGAACTGTATTGCCACTGTCCCTATTGTACAGATATGGCCTCAGATTTTTTAAACAGATCTACCTGTCGCCGACGGAAGGAAG
>WBNH01012799.1:0-13457 GCA_013401255.1 Urocolius indicus
CGCGGCCCGTGTGTGCCCGGCCCGGGCGGTGGGTGCCCGGCCCGGCCCGGCCATGCTGCGCTGGCTCGGCTCGCTGCTGTGCCTCTGCGCGCTGCACTTCCCGGCGCAGCCGGCGGGCACCGCCGTGGCCGCTCGGGCCGTGGACGTCGCTTCTTACCGGTGAGTGCGCTGCGGGCGGCGGGGCCGGGCGGCGGGGCCGGGCCGTGGCTGAGCGGGGCCGTGGCTGAGCGGGGCCGTGCTTGTGCCTCAGGGAGCGCGTCCGCGCCATGTTCTACCACGCTTACGAGCGCTACCTGGAGAGCGCCTTCCCCTACGACGAGCTGCGACCGCTGACGTGCGACGGGCAGGACACCTGGGGCAGGTAGGAGCCGGGCAGCGCCGCGGGGCCGCGCTCGGGGCGCCTCGCCTCGCCTCGCCTCACCTCGCTGCTCTCCTCCCTCGCACAGCTTCTCCCTCACGCTCATCGACGCGCTGGACACGCTGCTGGTGAGTAGGAGCGGCCCCGGGGCTGGGCCCGCTGCTGCGGTTCAAGGCTGCTGTCAGCCGCCATCCTCGCAGCTGAGTTTTACGCGGCAGCGACAGACGGGCAGTTACTGACAAAAGAGCGTTTGCATTTCACTGTACTCCCGTGCTGGGAGGCAGGCGGCTACAGCTCCCTGTCCCAACACCTTCCAACTCTGCAATAAACATCTAAAGTGTGTGAAGATAGTGATTCCATAGAACTGTGGGGGTGGGAAGGGCCCTGCAGAGCTGCTCCAGCCCAACCCCCTGCTAAAGCAGGTTCCCCTCGCTCAGGGGGCACAGGAACGTGTCCAGGTGGGTTTGGAAACCTCCCGAGAAGGAGCCTCCACACCCTCCCTGGGCAGCCTGGGCCAGGGCTCCCTCACCTCAGCACCAAAGGAGTTTCTTCTTGTGTTTAAGTGGAACTTTTTGTGTGCACCACAGAAAAAAGCATCGCCTCATCCTAACACCCACCCTTTAGGTACTTGTAAGTGCTGGTGAGGTCCCTGCTTAGGCCTTCTCTTCTCCAGGCTGAACAGCCCCAGGTCCCACAGCCTTTCTTTATGAGAAAGATGTTCCAGTCCCTTGTTTTGAGATGAGATGAAATTGGAAATTGCTTTTTTTTTAGTACAATTTGTAATTAACAATTTTGTGAAACAGCAAAACAAAACTAGAGCTAGCCCCTGTCTTTGAATTGCACCTTTGTTTTCCTCTGAATTCTAAGCCTTGTTCTTTTTGTCCTGCCTCCCCTGCAGATCTTGGGCAATGTTTCTGAGTTTCAGCGGGTTGTCAACGTGCTGCAGGAAGGGGTGGATTTTGATATTGATGTCAATGCATCTGTCTTCGAAACTAACATTCGAGGTGAAATGGCTTTTTTCCCTGCTGTTTATGCTGCTTTTCTTTCCTCTATTGGTCTCTGAATTGTGCACAGAGGTAATGGGAGGTGCTAGGCAGAGTGGATTTGTGACAGGACACGTAAACAAAGAGCAAAATCCCAAACAAATGTCACTTCCTTTGTGTCTTTGCACGTCAGGTCTTTGCTTCCTGCCTCAGCACAAGCAGAAGGAGGCGTGGCAGTTCCAATGTGCTGGTGCCAGGTTTTGAGCTGTGGAATAAACATCTTTTTCACTGAGACATTACAAATTGTATGCTATTTTTTTTTTGCATACCCTTTTGGAATAGAGATTGGTACTGTCATACAGTGAAACTTGCCCTTTTTTCCCTTGAAAAATCACAGCAACCTTTGGAGTCTTGTGCTTCAGTGTGTGCTTCAGTGCCATCCAACTAAAATTCAGTGTCAGGGAATGAAACTGTTAGTTGTGCTGTTTTTGTTGTTCCTTCTCTCAATTATTGCTGAGGTGATTTTTTTTTTCAGTAATTTCTCTGTGTTTGTGCTTGTTATGTGCCAGTAGACAAGCCTGTGAAAAGGGCTAATACAACTGCCTGCCTCAGTCACACTGAAATCCTTGGCTCTAACCTAGGTACTTTTTCTCCAAGGAAGTTTAGAAGATATACTGTATGACTTTACACAAACATAGTGTTGAGCTGTCTGGGAGAAATGAAACAGAATTTGTCGTGTAGAAGTTGGTGTTCATTCTACAGCTAGATCTGTGATTATCTCCAGGTATCGTAGGGCAAGTACCATCTGATGCTTCTAAAGTAATGAGAGAAATATATCTGCTGCCCATTACAAACAAGCAGGAAGAAACAAACCCCTCTTCAGTTATGGCATATTGAATCAGGCTGTTGAGGATAGAATCTAAACCAATACCCTAAAGTCATTTCAGTTGGAAAAGCCCTTTAAGATCAAGTCCCAGCCCTCCCCTCACCCTGCCCAGCCTACCACTAACCAAGCCATGGCCCTCAGCACCTCATCTGTGTGCCTTTTCAATGTCTCCATATGGGATGAGGACTCCCCCACCTCCCTGGGCATCCTCTCCACTAGTTTTCTTCTTCCATCTCACTTTTCTTCTCCATAAATGCTGACTCTGCATCAGGATGAATACAGCTGCTATTAGATTCCATTGCTCCCCGCATTCTTTAATGGGATTCTTGCTGTGCATCTTCCAGTGGTGGGTGGTCTCCTGTCAGCTCACCTGCTGTCGAAGAAGGCTGGTGTGGAGGTGGAAGCAGGCTGGCCATGCTCTGGGCCTCTCCTCAGGATGGCAGAGGAAGCAGCTCGCAAACTCCTGCCAGGTGAGAACTGGTGTGGGTTGTGCCACTGTGCTTCAGGAGTGGCTGGATGGTGTGCTTGGGGAAGATGGCATGGCTCGATGTGTGACCTCATGGAATTGTTATGGTTGGAAAAGACCTTTAAGATTAGAGAGTCCAACCTGTCCCTTCACAATGCCAAGCCCATCGCTAAGCAAACCCATGGCTCTCAGCACCTGACCTCTGTGTCTTATGTATCTTGAGGGATGGGCACTCCCTCACCTCCCTGGGCAGCCCGTTCCAATGCTGAACAAGCCTCCTGGTGGAAAAAGTTCTTCCTCATCTCCAATCTAAACCTCCCCAACTTGAACCCATTTCCTTTTATCCTATCATTCGTTACTGGAGAAAGAGATTGACCCCAACCTCACTGCAGCATCCTTTCAGGGAGCTGTAGAGAGTGATCATGAACCAGTCCTGCATTTGCAGGGCTCAAAGCAAGTTTAGCTTGTAGGGAAAAGTTGTGAAGGGCATGATACCAGTTATATATGTGCATTCCAAGTGTTGTATGTGCTTAACACATCAGTCTCTCTGTTGCTTGCTGAGGGGAAATATGTTTCATAGAAATAATAAATAAAGGCTGTGAGACAGCAGCTTGGAAAGACAAGGTGCAGCCTTATCTCCTCCTCTGTGTGCTGCTGCTGGGGTGTGTGCCCCAGCATGGTACTGCTGCATTGTGTGTTGTGCACCCACTGGGTAATGACAAGCTCAGTCTTTGTTCTCTGCTCTCCAGTGTGTGGAGTTCCATTTTTAGTACCCTGCTAGTTCTGTAAAAAACAAAACCACCCCAAAACAAAAGGGTGTGGTCTGCTGCTCTGAGCAAGCTGGCAAACATCTGCAGAGCCTTCCAAGGAGTGTGCGGGGTACTCTCTGCCTTTCCTAGGATCACAATCTACATCTCACTTCACTCTTTGCAGTTACTGCAATTGTTCCAGTCCTCCTTCTTGCCTGTATATAGTGGGATGTGAGGCCCAGGCTTGACAGTCTGTGACCACTCATGTGAACCAAAACCCCCTCTGTTTCAGCTTTTCAGACCCCCACAGGGATGCCATATGGAACAGTGAACTTGCTATACGGAGTAAATCCTGGGGAGACCCCAGTTACCTGTACTGCTGGAATTGGTACCTTTATAGTGGAATTTGCCACTTTAAGCCACCTTACTGGTGACCCAGTGTTTGAGGATGTTGCCAGGAAGGCTTTGAAGGCACTGTGGAAAAATCGCTCAGATATTGGGCTGGTGAGTAAGGAATGGCCTTTGGATTTGCTGCCTTGCTTTTTCTGTAGTTTTGTGGGTGCAATTCTGAGCGTAAAAAGCCTAAACAGAGAGGAGATAGAAGTAGATAAGTAAGCACAGTGTTAACAAGTGGGCTGGAGTTGTGTGTTTCACATTGTTGCTGAGCACCTGCAGCATCCACATGATGCCATTGTTCTTATCCCTAGCAGATGTGATTGGGAGACAAATGCCTTCTACTGGGGATTGCAGTTTTTGTAACAGCAGCTGTAACAGATTAAATAAAAGATCTGTCTGATGCCTGGTGTGACAGCAGCCTGTGGAAGAGAATAAGAGCACAGCAAGTGCAACAAGCTACCCCCAGCCTCTACAGCTTTGGCATTTGGGGAATATCTAGAATTAGAAACATTATCTTTGTGTTCACTCTCTCCTGCCCATTTTTAGTTCAGTTAATTTCTATAGCTGCTTTTGGAATCTTATGTGAGCTCTCACACTTGCATATGTGAAGTGGAACAGATTTATTCACATGCTGTATAAAGAAATGTTTCCTTTTGTTTGCTTTGTCATCTGTTTTTGTTTGTATATTTGTTTATGCTCCTAATCCTTGTTCCAGAAAGAAACTGAATAGCTGAATATGTAATATTCTCCATCATCTGGGTCTCATTGTAGGCTAAAGAGCCCCAAGTTTGGAGGAGTTATTTAGTGTGGTAGCTCCCGTGCCTTTGACAGCCTTGGCTTCCATCACTGTGTCTGTACCTCTTCATCCTCCTCTGCTCCTTTGGAGGATGTGAATTGGGAGCAGACAGATCATGTTGAAACTGTGCATTTTTACAGTAGCATCGTGGTGGTTTGTTTTGGCCAGTGCAGTGTTTATATTGGAAACGTAAAATTCCAAAGTTACATTTTCTACAGTTTGTACTTCTCTGATCCTGATAAATGGAGAAAATGCTGGTTGGTGTGGACATTGAGAAGCTGTGACACAGGTGGGCTGGAAGAGGGTCGAAGTTTTCTGGTCTGCTGATGTTGTGAGGATTTTTTTGAAATTAAAATTCAGTAGACTGGCTTCGTTTCCAATTGAACTTCCCCTTTCTTCCTCCCTTCACTTCTTCCAGGTTGGCAACCACATTGATGTGATCACTGCCAAATGGGTGGCCCAAGATGCTGGCATTGGGGCTGGAGTGGACTCCTACTTTGAATACCTCGTTAAAGGAGCCATTCTCCTG
The DNA here is from genome assembly GCA_013401255.1 of Urocolius indicus. Lineage (NCBI taxonomy): Eukaryota > Metazoa > Chordata > Aves > Coliiformes > Coliidae > Urocolius > Urocolius indicus. The sequence goes on from WBNH01012799.1 coordinate 5,164, forward strand.
CAAGACAAAGAGCTGATGTCCATGTTTTTAGGTGAGCAGTTTGTTTTCTGTGTGAAGGGGAGGGCCCCTCTGAAACCCTGCCAGGGACGGTGACTCCAGCACTTCCCTGGGCAGCCCCTTCCAATGCCTGACAGCCCTATCAGCAAAGAAATTCCTCCTCACATCCAGCCTGAACCTCCCCTGGTGCAGCTTGAGGCTGTTTCCTCTTGTTCTATTGCTTGTTAGTAGGGAGAACAGACTGACCCCCACCTCACTACAGCTTCCTTTCAGGTAGTGTGGAGAGTGAGAAGGTCTCCCCTGAGCCTTCTTTTCTCCAGGATCAACAGCTCCAGATCCCTCAGCCCTTCCTCAGATAAGACGTGCTCCAAATCCTTTCCTAGCTTGGTAGCCCAGCTCTGGATCCTCTCCAGCACCTCCATATCCTTCTTGTAGAGAGAGACCCAAAATTGGACACAGTATTGGAGGTGCAACCTCACCAAAGCCGAGTCCAGGGGAATGATCACCTGCCTGCTCCTGCTGACAACGCTGTTCCTGATGCAGGCCAGGATGCCCTTGGCCTTATTGGCCACCTGGGCACATAACTCAAGGGACAAAGGGGCCTCTCCCATTCTTAAACAAAAAAGATTCTTTGTTGAATTACCTACCTGTCTGTTTTGCTTTATAGAATATAACAAAGCCATCAAAAATTACACAAAGTTTGATGACTGGTACCTCTGGGTTCAGATGTACAAAGGAACAGTGTCCATGCCTGTTTTTCAGTCCCTGGAGGCCTACTGGCCAGGCCTGCAGGTAAGAGCTCTCATACCAGTAACATATGGTGATTTTATTCCCCTGTCTTGGGTCAGTCTTTAATATCCAAGTTACAAATATAACCCTCATCTGTGCTCATTTAAAAGTCTGTTTTGTTCTCTGGTGAAATGTACAGTAGCCTGAGCCTGTAGAAGAACAGATGTTGACTTTATGGCCTATAATAGTATCTCCTGTTAAGCATGAAAGGAAGGCAGTTTTGTTGTAGCAACCTCCATTGAGAGTGGGCTTGTAATCCTGATGGGAACCTAATGCAAAAGAAAATCCCACCTCTTTTCCACCACCTCAGAAATACTTGATTTGTGGGAATACTTTCCCATTGAGAGGTTTGCTTTCTCATCAGTACTTAGGTTTGCTTATCCTCACTGAAAGAGACTGGGTGCTGTGATGGACTCAAATGTTGGCTGAAGAAACTCAGCTTTCAGTTAACTAAAAATGAAGGAGACTTTGTATTATTTAGGTGTGTGGAATGTGATCCAGCAGAAGAGCAGCATTTATCTCCATAGTTCTGCCTCTTCTTAAAGCATCATGCTTAGATATTACATTCAGACCTGCTGAACAGCCACGGCTGTCACTGTCTTGCTTTGACAACTTCTTCACCCAGATGTTGCCTTGCTTAATTGTTTCCTTCTCTCTCAGAGCCTAATTGGGGATATAGATAATGCCATGCGAACCTTCCTCAACTATTACACTGTCTGGAAGCAGTTTGGTGGGCTGCCTGAGTTCTACAACATTCCCCAGGGCTATACAGTGGACAAGAGAGAAGGGTATCCACTCAGGCCTGGTAAGCAGAAGTAAAATGTAATGGAGCGTGCAGTCCTGCTCTTGTTCTGGTGGTAAGATCAACTGTTAGCAACACCTGCCCTGCAAGAGTTCCTCCTCAGGTTTGCTTTGACTTTTAGTTCTTGCATATGTGTGACCAGTAATTTCCACAGCTGAAGCTGCACCTTTTGCTGTTTACTGTTCACAGAGGCCTTTTAAAGGAAGCAAACTCTGGTGTGGGGGTATAAAGGGGGGGCTGCTGATGTGTTTAGAGTGTGGGATTTGAAGTGTTAGTCTGTCTGACTTGCAGTGTTAAAAAGTCCTGCAGAATGTTAACGTGATGGCTTCTGTCCTTTAAATTCAGGAAGTGAAAGTGAGTAGGAATAGACTTTCTGGTTCTGCTGAGTTCCTGAAAGGAACTAATTCTAATCACACCAGTGAAACTCCACAGATGAGAGGGATTCTCTGTTATCTGTGATACTGCAATGAAACAGTCTGTCTCTTTTTTTTTTTTTTTCCCTTTACAATTCTGACCCCCAAAAATCACACCTGATTTTGTAACTGAGAATAATCCATTTCCTTTTGGTCCGAGTGTTCAGATGACATCCATGTTGGACAATTCTACCCAAAAATACTCATCAGCCTTAACTGTTAAATGTATGACAGCATCACAAAAGATCCTCTTCTTCAGGAAGTCAACACAGCACAGTGTACATGTTGTCTGTCTTGAGTATTTCTGTAGTGTCTGTTTTCTGGTGTTTCAGAGGCTTGTGGTGTTGTTTAACAAATGTGTTTTGGGCGCTGATTTCTTGTTTGTAATCCTTTCTAGAAGTATCTTTCTTCTTCAACAACTGAGCTTTAATCATTTTCTCTCTTGCTCTCCTGATACATTCAGGGAGTGGGAGGGGAGCATTATTCACTCTTACCTGAGCTGATGCAATCTAATTATAGTGGGTTTCTTTGTAACACAACCTTGGTAAGAGCGAGTCTCTGTGCTTTGAGCCACAGGAAATACAAGGCAAGCTATACAGTTTGCCTCATCCTGAAGTAGTGTTTTCAAATCAGTTTAAGGAATAGCTTGTCTTCCCTGTGTACATGGTTTGGTAATCTTTATGCTTGGAACTGTGTGGGGTGTTTTGCAGAGCTGATTGAGAGTGCCATGTATCTGTACCGTGCTACGAGAGACCCCACGCTGCTAGAACTGGGTAGAGACGCCGTGGAGTCAATCGAGAAAATCAGCAGGGTGGACTGTGGATTTGCAACTGTAAGTGCCCAATCACCTGCAAAGACAGTTAAATAACTGCTAAAAATGAGCTGCTTAAAAGAACATCTCATGAATCATGCTTTGCCATGGAGTCCAGTGATCACTTTCATTGAACTGTAACTTCTTTTTCAAGTAAAGCCCTCATGTTTGTCTCTGAAGCTGATCTGGTAACTGCTGGTCACGTTTTTGCTATAGCTTCTCTCACAGTTCGCCAAATTCTGTCATGAGCTGTTGCTTCAGAGCCAAATACATAGGAAAGCATCAGAAGCTTCTTTTTTCTTCTATATCTTGTAGCTACCAGGTGTCCCAGCTCAGCAGGAAGGCTCATCTGCAGGCTTTGCCAGTTGTATGATGCTGCTTTCCTGCTAAGCCTTGAAAAGCTGAGAACTGCAGTGAGTGATTGCTTTAAAATCACTTAGCACATTTGAAATCTTCTATTATCAGGCTCTGTTTTACAAAAAAAAAAAGCCTCCTTATAAATATTGGGAATTAATGCCTTGTGATTTGGGAAGTAGGTAAAAGCCTTGTCGGGGGACTGATCATAGACAGGAAGCTTATCTGCTCCTTACCCCCAGGTAGGATGTGCATTTCTCCTAAATGTTAGTTTCCTGTTCTTTATCTCTAGACTATGATTCAAAACATCTGGAACCTTGTTGATGGATTTGCATCCAGCTGTTTAAAATACAGAGTGAATGGATGCCACATTGTGCTGTTTAACTGAAATGGATTGCAAGCTGGCTTGATTTTTATTTTTTTTTTCCCCCTAAGTTTGTAACTAAGTGAATTGGATGTAACTAACACACTGCTTTTTCTTCTCTTCTAGATCAAAGACTTGAGAGATCACAGGCTGGATAATCGCATGGAATCTTTCTTTTTGGCCGAAACAGTGAAATATTTGTACCTGCTGTTTGACCCAGACAACTTCATTCACAACGATGGCTCAGCCTTTGATGTGGTGGTTACACCCTACGGGGAGTGTGTCTTGAATGCTGGCGGGTACATCTTCAACACTGAAGCTCATCCCATAGACCCTGCTGCTCTGCACTGCTGCAGGAAGCGAAGGGAAGAGCAGTGGGAGGTGGAAGACTTGATGAGGGAATTTTACTCACTGAAGAAAACCAAGAAATTCACTTTCAAAAGAGCATCTAACCACGGTGAAGGGGAAGGTGCAAGAGACCCTGAAGATGCCTCTTCAGAGAAAGGTGGAGAGAAGAGGAATACTAAGAAGAGCTCACACTCCCTCCTGAGTTGCCCCAGTCCATCCTTTAACTCTAAACTTGCAGTACTGGGACAAGTCTTCCTAGATAACACTTGATTCTATTTTCGTTATCAGTTTAAATTATTGATTTAGACTCTGGGAATATATTTTTATAGTTTCATAATGGAAAGTGTCCTACATCACAATGTGAATTGTATTATGGAGTGAAACAGCTCCCCATTAAATTCTGCTACTGCTGGGTCATAAAATGTGATTCAGGTGTCAGCTGCTCAAGCTCTGAAGTTGCTACTCTCAAACCAATTGGTTGGTTGAACAGCAAACAGGTGTTCAGAATGAGAAGTCTACAGGTTAGAGGTACTTTGGTTATTTCTTGTGTGTTTTGAAGCTTCACAGGCTTATGTAGAGCCCACAGCTTACTTTGTTATATAAAAATGAGCCTGAGCAGCTCCCTGTCATCATTACTAGGTGTAGTTTCACCCTAAGCCTATGAGTCTCTTCTGCAGTGGGCTCCACCTCTTATCTTTGGCCTCTTCAGGAACATGTGGATTGCCTTAAAGATTGATGACTAGTGGAGAAAACCTGTTGATTACCAGGTGGAAGCTGGAGTTTATCAGTCTGGCATATCTGTTGGGCATGAAAGATAGTGTGGAGGGAGGAGAGCACTTGTGACAGAAAATTGCTCGGTTCCTCTGATGTAGAATCAGTGTGGGTCAGTTCCACCTGCCTGAAACTGGTTTAGTAAGCATCCAGGTAATGTCTTCTGCAAACTGAGGTGGAGTGTGGACTAGCAAGGGTTTAATTTACTCTGCAGCAGATCTTGCTTGCTTCTTACAGACTCTAACATGCTTTTCCTATGAAATTTCCCAATTTCCTTCCTCTATTCAACTTCCCTTTGGGGCCTCATTTGTGTAAATCGGCATCAGCCACCTCAGTGGGTGAAGCTGGCCTCAGGGTGGACCAGCTGTACGTGTAGCTGGTAAGAGCAGGATGGAAGGGGAAGTGGTTCAGACTGAAATGCAACTCTCCCTTGGTGCAGGAGGCAGCTGAACAGATGTCAATGAGCTGCTCCCTACTGCAGCAGTAAGAGCTGCTGGGACCCTTCCTCTCAGGCTGCATTTTTGTCTGTTTTTTTTCTTAAGAGGTGAAAGGCCTGAAACCTCTTGGTGTTCAGCTGACTTGACATATACAAGCCTTCACATGTGTTAGTGTCTCTTTGACAGGTGCATGCAATAATCAGGAAAGAAACCAGTTGTGTCACAAAGTTTTCAAAGAAAAAGGAGGTCAGGGCAGGAAAAAATATGGGCTTTATTCAAGCCTGCTGGGAGCTGAGTAGTGTGGAGTGAGCACAAAGAACTATTGTGGTTTGAGTGCATTGGAGATGCCCAGTCTTTGCTGGGGTGGAGTTGCTTTGAGATACTACTGGATTTGTCTCCTTTTGTATCAGTGCTATAAAGTTACGTAAGTTCTACCCTTTGGAATGGGAATCCTGGTGCAGTTGTGTGTAAAGTACAGTGAGAGACACTTGCAGCTTTGGACAAACAGTCATCTTGGAAGGATGGGTGACCTGTACAGGCCCTTCTAGTTCTGTGATGGGACAGCTGCTGTTCTAGAAATAGTGCTGCAAGGGAAGTACTGAGAGAGAGAAGCACCCGAAAACCAAGGCAGTGTTAGAGATGAAGCTCACAGTTACAAGGACTCTCTAGCAATAGCTGACATTTTTCTTTTCCAGCTCTCTGTATCTCACATGCTGTTTGTCTGATCTGTACAAAAAAATACAGGCCTTCTCCATGGCTTCACTCCATGCTGGGACCTGATTCTCTCCAGGCATTGCCCTGCCCATGGAGGAGAGGAATGTGAAAGAGTTTTGGGATAGGCTGCTGATTACCACCACAGTAGATTTCTGCTGACATGACATGTTGATGTCTTCACCTAAGAGGCTCCAGTAGCAGAACCAAGGGGTAGTAGCCTTAGGAGGTGTAAGATCTTTCCTCAGTACAGTTGAAGCTGAAAGTACTCATCTGTCCACAGCTACTGTTTTACTGTGAGTAATTAGATGGATCTTAATTCATGTGGCAGGATTGATGAGTCACAGTAACACAAGACAGCCTTACTTTTGGCCTGTTCCAGTATTTGAGAGCAAGTACCACCTTACTGAGACTTTCTTTCAGTAAAAACAACTGTGATTTGATTTCTTAGGATCCTTAGTAAGCCTTTTCTTTAAACAGAAAGCTGTATGGCTTGGCTTGGCTGCTGGAGAGCAGAGAGCATGCTTGAGCCTCAGTGGCACCATGTACACATTGTGCTCTTCCATAGGCAACGTGGTGTACAGATGGTTGAGAACTTCTCTTAAGGGATGGTGGGACGAAATCCTCAGTGGCTGGCTGTCCCAGGAGAGATCAGATTCCAGGGACAGTGTGAGAGGCTCTGCTGTTAGTGAGAACTTGAGGGATTCAAAATTGCTATCATAAGTGGAAAAAAAAAACCCCTAGAACTTATGGTCTCCTGCTGCCTCTTGCCAGGGGCCTCACAATGGAGGACATCTGTGGGGAGAGATGGCAGGTCTATTTTGGCATATTCCAGCTGGAGGGAGAGCTTCAATCAAGCAATATGGTGAGGGCTTGGTTGTGGTAACGGAACATAGAAGAGTTTTGTCAGGAATCCAACATGAAATGTGTGTGAAACCCAGAAGGGGGGATAGTGGCAGTCCTGGATGGCTTCCCAACGAGGCAGATCAGCACTCATGGTCCCTCCTACAGCCTGTGCTCGTGGCATCCGTCAAAGGCTGGAAGGAAACTGGCTTTTGGTTGAGTGGTGTGAGAGAGAGCACAGAAACCAAATTTAGCGTTTGCTGTTGATACTGTACTTGGTGGTTGGGGTTTTTTTTCTCCCCTTTTCTCAGCCTGCAAACTTCAAGCCAGATTTTCTGAGGTATTAACTGTTTGGATTTGGAGAGGCTGTCAGACAAGCATCTTGTGAAAGGTTATCTTAATGGGGCTAGAAAAGGAGAAGACAGAGGAAAAAGATTTGGAGCTTTGCATGAATTGCTGGTAAATGGCAAAAAAAAAATGCCAAAAAGCAAGGGAGGAAGGAAGGGTGTGCAGAGGGAAACCCCGGGAGAGGGGAGCAGAGCAGCCATTTGTGTCTGGGGCGCTGTGACCATGCAAGTGAAAAGATTGCCATGTCTGCAGTTCTTCAAAGGCAGTGCTTTGGGGCATTCTGTGAACAGGCATTTCACTGAGCAGCAAGTCAACCAGTAGCAGATCTTGCTTGTTACAAATGCAACTGTGCTCATCATCTGGCCCAGGCAGTATTTGTGGTGGTTAGAGGTCCAAATGCATCCCCTGGCTGCCACCACAGTGCTGGGCAGTGCTGTTAAGCATCACAGTGATCCCTAATGTCTATCTTGTTTTCTGTTGTTCCTAGTACAACAAAAGGGAAGTTAAAATGGAATATAAACAAAGGCCTGCCTTTGCAGCAGCCTTGATTTTGGGCCCCTGTGCTCCACGCTGCATTTCTTGCAGTCTCGCCAAGCTGGGCTGCTCTGCAGGACAGGTGGCAGCAGCCTCAGGCCCTTGGAGAGGCGGCAGCGAGAGGGAGGAGGGCGGCCACTGGTGAATAAGTCACCTTGCAGATCCCTTGGAGCTGCTGCCTGGAAGTTAATGAAGAAGTTGCTTCCAAGTGTCTGTCTGCATAACCTGTCCTGTCTCCTCTTGAGGGTTTGTTTGTTTTTTGGGGGGTTGTGTTTTTTTCATGGAATTGCAGAATCATTTGGGTTGGGAAAGCCCTTGAAGCTGCTGCAGTCCCAGCCCTCCCCTCACCCTGCCCAGCCCACCACTGACCCCTGGCCCTCAGCACCTCAGCTGATCTGGAGCAGTTCCTTCCCTCCAGAGTCCATCTCCTTTAGATTTTTACATTCAGCCTGAAATGAGTTTATTGTTGCTAGACAATGTATGTCATAGATGTGTAACAGAGATTATGGCAATCAAGTGCCAAGCCTGATGGCTGCCCTCTGTCATAGAGTCGTTGCATCATTGGGGTTGGAAAAGCCCCTGAAGCTGCTGCAGTCCCAGCCCTCCCCTCACCCTGCCCAGCCCACCACTGACCCACAGCCCTCAGCACCTCAGCCCCACGGCTTTGGGATCCCTCCAGGGCTGGGCACTCCCCCAGCTCCCTGGGCAGCCTGGCACAGGGGCTGACACCCCTCTCAGGGAAACAGTTCTGCCTCAGCTCCAACCTCAACCT
>WBNH01012799.1:14091-56078 GCA_013401255.1 Urocolius indicus
TTTCCACTTAGGTAATTACTAGTGTGCTCATGTTTGTGTTTTACACAGTCACAACCAGCAGGAACTGCAACCATTGACTAAGTAACTGCATAATGAGTTACAGTTTCTCTTTCATCACTAAAACAAATCAGAATCTGAGCCTAGCAGCTATGTACTTTGCAGAACTTACCTGTGAGGCTGCCAGTCATATATATATATATATATCTAAAAATATATATATATTTTAGTGAAGAGGCCCCAAACCAATAAAGGGCTAAGCATATGCTTAATTATACCTATGTGCTTAAGTATTTTCTAAATAGGCACTGTAATTAAGATTACGTTCTCTAGGATATCAGTTTGACACTAATTGTAATCAATGCAAATTTATTCTTTCTGGTATTTGTTCACAGAGCAATCCTCATTTCAGTTGAATGTATCTATTACTCATAACAGAACTCAGCAATTTTCAGTCTGGTTGAAATGAGAAGTTACTCTTTGTGAGTATTTCTGAACTGCTTAAATCTTGAGGAATTGCTTTTGTTCTGCTACAAAACAACAAAAGTCCATTTTAAAACATTAAACTTGTCATATGGTATGAACAGATAGAGGATAAAATATGTAAAATTAAATGCATAACTAATTATTATGGTTTAAACACAGCTGACAACTAAACTAAACCAAACCACACCAAATCAAACTAAGTGAGCAGTTGGTCACTCGTCTTGACCTCGGCAGGATGGGAAGGAGAATCAGGAGGAAAAGATAAAGCTTTGTGGGTTGAGATACGAACAATTTCAACCATCTGTATCTCTTGATCAGAGGAACGCCTGCTCCTAATAACAGAGACATGGGCCCATATAGGGGGAAAGCAGGAGACATCTTACTTAAATTGGTATAATTTGCTGACAGTTTCTCAACAGCAGAGACACAGGACTGTATGGAGAAAGAATGACTTCCTTTATGTTGCTAGAGTTGGTTGACCACTTCATCCATCATTTGCCCCCTGCCTTTCCAGGACATGGCTGCCAACAATTTGGCATAAGATAATGGTGCACTTCATAGGAACTTTCGCCACATGAAAAGTGTGCACTGCTCTTCATCTGCATCTATGGGTAACTACATATTATCTGTATCGTTATAAATCACCTTCAGCATGGCTAATTTTCTCAGGTTCTGGATACTTCTCTCCATGGTGGTCTACTTGTCTGGGTGACATGTAATACCTTCCATGAAAGGGTACCTTTCCTTCACACCTGACAGAAGTTTCTTCCAAAAGTTAAGAACTTGTGTTTTTCTACCAATGGCTTTGTTAATGCCCCTTTCCTTGAAAAGAGAGCCAGCTGTCTGGCTTCTTTGCCCTCCAATTCCAGGCTACTGGCCTCATTATCCCAGCATCAGATCAGCCATGTGACAATATGCTCCTTTTGGACCACAGCTGAAATATTTTTGCATATCTTGCAACTCACTCACAGATAGGGATTGGGTGGTAACTGTCTCATTCATGACTTCTGCCTCTTCCTCCTTCTCTTGGTCCTGCTTCATCCCTTTCTTCCTCCTCCCCCTTTGTAGTTGGAGTTTCTTCCATTTCTAACCGAGCTTTTTCATCCAACATTTTTTCTTCTTATAGGAGCAACTGGTATGGGCACAGGATGTTTCTCTGATTCAGCTCCAGTGCCTGCAATCAGGGTTTGAGTAGCCACAGTGCCTGTTGCTGGTGTTTGAGTAGCTACAGTGCACACAGTTGGGGTTGGGATAGCTGCAATGCCTGTTGGTCTATTCTATTCTCCTTCTCCCTGAGGGTGCCGCCTAATGTTGAACAATGTTTGGTAGATACTGGCCAGGGTCCATAACAGTGCAATAAGTTGTTCCTCTTTGGAATAACCACAACATTTTCTTTTCAAATAATCAGAGTCCTGTAGTTGTTCAGGGGTGAAGTTCCAAACCATTAGAGATGAGAAGTTCTCTAGATACCTGTTCATATTCTCCCACATACCTTTCCACCCATGATTATCCAAGCCTTGGGGTAGATCTTTGAGTGACACTTTTAACAAATTTTAAAACCCTAAGTAAGACATGAAACATATTCAGGAGACACAATGGAAAAAGCACAATGAGTGTTCATTGTTTGAGCAAGGGTCTTAAAAATCTGCAAAAGCTGTTGTAGTTAGCTAGGAGAAAGGGGAGGTAAAAGAATGAGAGAAAGCATTCCTCTCTGTCCTTCCCATAGATTGGGTGAGATTACTAATGAATTCCAACAGGAAAAGCCTGAGGTATGAGAGGAACAACAATGTTGCATACAGATACCAGCTGAGCCCCATAACCAACAATATAATCATATTGTAAGTTGACAGCACCCAGTATAACAAAACCATGGTCCTCATCTCTCTTCCAGAGGTGATAAACAGTAGTGCAGAGAACACATAGAGTAGGTAAGAGTTTACACAAAACCACTGCGTAAACAAATGAGCCAGCATTGTCACCAATCTGCCTCATTTAACTAGTATAAGAAATCTGTAAAACAAATTTGTTCCAGCGTACTCTGGTCAGATCTGTCCTTATCTTAACTCTTCAAGCCCCACGTTGAGCATCAAAAAGGACTGTCATGGTTTAAACCCAGCTGCCAATAACCAGAACACATGGCTGCTTACTCCTCCCCGCCTCAGCAGAATGGGGAGGAGAATCAAGAGGAAAACGTGAAGCTTTGTGGGTTGAGATAAGAGCAGTTTAATAGAACAGCACAAGGAGAGAACAAGCAGCTATAACAACAGCAAAGAAATACAGAAAATAAGCAATGCCTGGTGTCAGTGCTCACCACCTGAAGCCCAAGTCCCAATGGAAAAGTTGCAGTTCCCACATCCCAGCAGCTTCTGGGATGTACTGGGCTTGAGGTCAGCTTGGTATCAAATAGTCCAGCTGCACTCTGGCAGCATCTGGGGAAAGTTAACCCTATCCCCACCCAACAGAGAACACTATTAAATTACAGTTTTACCAAAACAATACCAACAAACAACTTTTAAATGGAAGTATATATGCCAAATTTGTGCTATACATCAGTTGAGCATGGAAAAGACTGTCTCAACTCTTACATCTGCCTGGATAGTTCAGCTGAAATAATTTCAGTGATCAGAAATAGTTGGTGAAGAGCAGCTTTTCTTCTCTCTGGCTTAGTACTATAGACAATACAAATTCTGGGGATCACTAAGTGACCTCCTCTGTGTATGATTGAGTTACTAAGGGCTCTCTATTCATCTCATAAATTTCAGGGCTTATCTCTTCCATGTATAATATGCTACATAGTGGAGTTAAAAATAAGGGGGAGCTGGGTTCCCATGAGAGAGCAATTAATCTCTCTCATGCACAATGGAATGGCTGCTTATACACACTCCTAGCATGCTGATGCTGGAGGGCAGGGAATTTGCATTTGCCAGCATCATCTTAAATAGCTCACTAAACATAGAATGTTAAGTAGTAGTTTACTCAAAGTTTTGCCTGCAAAAGCTTGCAGTTAGATGAATTTAAAACTATTTCCCACCTGTCAAACCAAAGACCCTATGATAACCTTCATATACAGTTCATAAAATTCTGTTGATCATCTTTGGAAACACATCCTCTCTTGAAATTACAGATTTTAAACAATACATCTAAACACTTCATAACAACTTTAAAAAAAAGTCTCCCAGTAACTCAAGTATGTTAAGTGAAAAACATGAATTTAATTTTAATTTACCTAACTTCAACTTCATACAATAACATCTTCTATTTGTCCTGTGCCATGAAAATTAGTTGCTCCCAGATAATCTCATCCCCATAAACACACATATGAATAGTACTCAAAGTCATCTCTATACCTTAATTTCAGTAACTTTGCCTCAAGATTTTCTTACTACATTAAACTTCTTATTTCCAGAATGATTAATTCTTGTAGCTTTTTTTTTCTCAAATCTTACTCAACTTTTTCAAATGTCTTCCAAAATTCTGGTCTGAAAAGAAAATCTGAAAATGCTAGTCTAGCACTACACTCAGTAATATCAAATAGCAAAGTAACTCAGCCTTCCTATTCCGAGCTCATAGCATATTTCACACTTTTAGCTTCCAGGTTTTAGTGAAGCTCACATTCATTTGACTAAGGCAGGCACTTTAAAATCCAAATCCATATATTAAGTCTGAAAGTGAGATTTACAGATGGCTTACAAATTTAAAACCATGATCTCCATACAGTTACATTATCCTAGGAAGTGCTAAACTTCATGAGTCCATCAGCTTTAAAAACTCAGGTTCCTTAAGACTCCAAAAATTCTGGTGAAGAAGATAAATAATGCCTCAGGTCTTGACACGGTGGAGAAACTTGACATAGATTTTGTGTTTACCTTCCAGTAAGGTCAAAAAACTAAGTACTCCTTGCATCCTACATAACATAAAGCTGAAATGCAGCAGAATTCCGACTGCTTATAAATATGAGGAGAAGATACAGTATTCTGTTTATAGATCAGTTAACCTACCACAGATGTAAGCTATTAAGACTCAATCATCTCTCTTTGAAGACAATTTTCAAAAACACCTCAGAAAAGAGTAGTTACTTTCAGCATATAGGTTAACCTTCAATGTATATATATAAAAATATATAGATCTTTATGAATTACAGAGAGATGAAGGAATGGTCTAGAAAGACCTCTAGGAAATGTTTCATTTATAGCTGATGTTTTTATTTCTTAAGGTTTAGAGAGTGGACATTATTCTCACTCCTATTCCAGGGACTCTGAGATACTTTATAGACTACGTTATTCACAATTTCTTAAATTAGGAAGAGATATCTAAGACTCAACATTTAGTTGGGTTTCCTAATTTAGAGATTTAGAGTTATGTTCACTTTTTCTCTAGATCAAAGCACACTGCATTCTAGAAACCTGAATACAGAGAATATTCTCCTGACATCACTGAACAATTCCTCTAAATCTCAAGCAGCTGTAATGACTTAAAATGTATACAACACTTTGTATTTCAGATGGGAGTCTTTTTGCACAAAAGCTGTGCACAGTTTGCATTCAATTGTCTGTCCACATTTTAACACAACTTTGATGAGAACCATGAATTTCAGTTTTGAGTTGGCAAATGCTTAACTGAGATATTACATCTCTGATGTCATTGTACTTCAGTCCTGTGAGTAAATCTCCTTCTTAGACATCATCATATTCTGTTGCTGCCATATTACAGACTTTCTCTTTATGAATATATTAATTTAAATTAACTAATGATATTTCAATTATTCTTATAATTGATTTACTGTTTCACTATTTTTATCTGTATGGCACTGTATTATGTGCTGGGACTATGTGTCTGTGAAAACCCAAAAGAAATACCCCTGCTGATAGAGTCCTTTTCAAATATCTTGAGATACACTACTTAGCTTCTGAGATATTCATAGAGTCAAGTTTAGACACAGATATTCTGTACTCCAGCAACTTGTATTATTGCAATTCCAGTGTAGAGCATTTTTAATTAGTATTGCTTCTACCAGGTGATGGTCACCATAATTTATTCACTAATACTCCCTGATATGGATAGGTCCAGATTGGCCAAGTTCATCCATACAAAACTACTCATTAATACTGCAATAGCTACATAAAAACTGAACATTATCCTCACTCCTAAGAGATACTTCTTCAGCATCAGGAACACAGGAAGGGGTAGTATTGGACAGGGGGAGGATTGCATTGCTACTACTTAATGTGTATCTGTTACATGCATAAGTGAAAGATTTCAGTCTTGAGAAATAACAATCCAACATCTTTCATGAGCACTAAATTCAGTTGAATAAAAGCTAAAAAGTAAAAAATAGACTAACTTGAATTGCAAATGTAATCACAGATGCCAGACACTAACCTTAAAGCTTTCAAGGTGAAATTCACCCATCGCTGCACCATGCTGAGGATTGAATGCAGTGCCCTGAGTAGGTATTGTGGAAATGGAAGCCACCCGCCCCAGCTGTGTACATGATAAAGTGTTGCTGCAAAGCCCCTCTCATTCAGATTCTATTCATAAGCTGGTAGACAACTAGAAAAGTTGCATTTTTTACCTTCCCCCCATGTGGTCAGAAATACAGTATCATCATAATCATGGAAACGGAGGCCTCTCGCTTCTCCTATCAGGATAATTCTCAGCCATATATCTAGTTTGGCTGTATGGTGTGAAAAGCTGGGAGTCAAGGTCAAGATCCTCTGATCTTATGGCAGATATGTTGAGCCACTTAAGCAGATAACATGAGTAAAACAGAGAAAGAAAAACAAGAAAGTGGCTCAAGTTGACAGCAATGCAGCTAGGGATCTGTCATAGTTTGACATGAAGATGTTTCTGGTAATGAGGAAGGAGCTGTAAAGATGACTCCTGTAAGAAGTTGCTCTAAATTCTCCCCAGCTTTGATCCAGACCCACTTCTGGAGCTTAGCCAATTAAGTGCCTCCATGATCACTTTTTAAGAAGGAGAAGCCCTTCCTTCTTTTCCTGCTGGTGGTGTTGCAAGGAGTTGGAAGAGAGAGATAAGAAATCATGTGGACCCAAAAGTCAGTGAGGGAAGAGAGGAGGAGATGTGCTGAAGCAGAGACTGCTCTGAATACTCTGAATTTGAAGAGGACTGGTGAAGTTGAGATTTGTTTGTGCTTTGTAAAAGATCCTGCATCAGGGGCAGTGACTATACCCAGAAGAGGCAGTGCCCCATGTGAGGGATCCCCTATTCACAGAAGCTGTAGCTGTTGAGATGAACCCACGCCAAAGATGTTCATTAAGACTATGCCTATAGGAAGCCATGTCCCTTGGGAGAGACCCCGTGTTGGAGCAGAGGAAGAATGCCAGGAGTTGTCCTTCTCTGAGAAAAAGAGAAGCGGCAGAGCCCATCCGAGAGAGACTGACCACATCCTCCATTCCCTACCCCCCTGGGCCATTGAGGAGGGAGTAGGTAGAGATATCTGGAGCAGTGAGCTGGGCTTTGGAAGAAAGAAGGGATGAGGGAGGGAGATCTTAAAGTGTTGGTTGTAATTTTCTCATCATCCTGCTCTCTTTTTGCTTTTTGTTCTGTTCCATTTCTTGTAGGCAGTAGAATAAAATTTCCTTACTTTACTCTCTAAGTCAAGTAGTGGAGTTTGTTTTGCCCAGAATCATAATTGGCAGTGAGCCCTCCCTGCCTTTGTCTCAAACCACAACATCCTTGGTTACCTATTTTCCTCCAATATTGCTGGGGCCTCCGTTGTCCTAAGGGTGGGGGTGAACGAGGGGCACCAAGCATGAGACATGGTGCTTCATTGCTGGCTGGGCAAAACCAAGACAGGATCAAACACCTAAAACTTTAAAGTATCAGGCACTGGACTCACTTATTAATATTCACCAGATAATTTCCTAATTTACTGATGAAAGTTCTTTCAACAGAGCTTTCTTTGGTGGAAAAACAATAATCCATATGCAGCAAATGAGCAAGTAACCACTAAGAATTATATGAAGGCAACTGTATACAACAATGACCTTGAGAAACAAGTGACTTTGAACACTCAACATTAAAATAGTTTAATCCTGCTCCTTCTGCAGCCGTTTAGTGCATGCTGATGATCTATGGCATATGAAATAAGACTGAATCATCAATCCTTCCCACACAGGCATGTATATATGAATCTGTCTACCAGAAAACAACAGCTTCCTCAGATGATGCTAGGGTCTGAGTAAGACTGGAGAATGCCCTCTGACCGTCTAATATTCTTTTCCCAACCTGAAGCTAGAAGATTGACATATTAGCTAGATAAGACACTGTTAAACAGAAAGTGAAATTATTTAGAGGTTAATACAATGTGTCATTCTCTGATGCTTTTTTAGACCTTTGTGCCCCAAATTATTAACTTCTACCATATAAATACCTTTCTAAGCTGTAGACAATTCGCTCCCCTCCAAAACAATTCAGTTACTCTGTGAATCTTATTTCAGCTCCCGTGTTACAGGCTTGATACCTAAAAATCACATTTCTGGCATTATACTTTCAGTGTCCAAACAGATCTGTTGCCACGATTATCTTAAGCCACTCTCATATACATCAGTTCAGAATAAATGTGCTGGAGTTTGGGAAGATTCTGACCAAGAATTAAATGATAAGCAGTAGACATCCGTCTCTCTCAAAACTAATAAAAAAAACCTCCACTTATCAGTGACTGGAAAAGAAAGACTCAAAAGTACCAAATAAAAAGAAAAGAAAAAGTATCTTTTTCTTCTCCTGTCCTTTTTTTGTTAAGTACTATGCAATTAAGCATCAGAAGTAGCCAATGGACAAGTTTATGAGAAAAACAAGGACAATTAACTGTGATAAGGAGGAAGAATACTTAAACCTTCAGAACTATACCATTTTTATAAAAAACCATATAGCAACAAATTCTTACTAATATGTGCATATTTCCAAAGCTAAGCAAAGCAAGATAACCTACTCCCCTTTGCCAAAGGTCATGCATTATCTAGTCACAACAAGCAGTCTTCTGCTGAAGAGATCAATTTTGTAACATTATAAATTTTATAAATATATTTAATAAAGAATTATCGAAGAAGTATATGCAGAGCTATAAACATAAACAAAGAAACTAAGGATGTTCAAATGTCTTCTACTTAAGTATTTTAACAAAATATATGGAATTATGTAAAGCTTGCAGACGTTAAAATGATGTAGGACGTTTTAAAATTACATCTGTTGAAAACTGAAAGTGAAATATGTGGCTATAAGGAAAGCTGATGTATTTTTTGGAATGGCTTTTCTTATCTGAAATAGTACAGCAGACTAGCATGGCAGAGAGGAATGATTAACACTTTAATTTAAAGTAGCAATTCTAAATAGTTTATTAATAATAAATATTTAATAGTAATTGCCTTTATAAATTAATGATTATGTGCTGTTTGAAACATGAGAAAAAAATTGTACATAACTATGTTCTTCAGTTTGTAAGTGGTTATACAGGTTTTAATAGCAACCATTCTATAAAGCATTTAAAAATCATGTCAAAAAAATGATAGTGTTACTTTAAAAAGAAGAAAGTAACTAATATATATCCAAACTGAAAAGTACAGACCAAAGGAGGCTATGAACATATTAGCATTAAAGGCTAAGAACAGAGTGCATTTTTGCCAACAGGAGTACAATCTGTTTTGAAATATGTTGTTCTCAACACCCAACAGTATGTATCATAAGCCACTCAATGAGAACACAATTATTCTCTTCATTACAATCACTGAAGAACAATGAACCAATTCACAAGATGAGAGGCAAACCATGGGAGAAACAAAAAAGGTCTATGCTGTGTCTTTTGATGCATTCTGCCATTCTGTTCTTCCAACTGCTCCAACCCCTGGCAATACACCACTGTTGATGATATGAACCATGACCTCACACTCCGAGGCACTCTAAGAACAGTACAACAAAAAAACAACCTCTACATGAAAAAATTTTGATAGTTCAAGTGAAGACAGCATTTTGAAAGCTAAGAGCAAATTACTAAAAAAACTTCAGTCACATTCTTAGAAGCTGAGAAATCTGTTTTGTTAACAAAAAAAACCCAGCAATTTTTAAGGATTTGAAGGATTGCAGTGGATTTGTTCTGAAAATCCATAAAGAGGTCTTTCTAAAGCAAAGGAGAAAGGTGAATATTCCCAACTGAAAGCAGTAAGAGTTATGTAAGGTGTTTTTATGGGTGAAAACAAGACAGAGAGGTATCACTGAGCTACAACAGACTGGGGATAGTGCCTGAAGGGCACTGAAAGTATATCAAACTGCTAATCCAAAGTGGAAAAAGATAATCAATGGAGAGATATACAGAAAAAGTAGACAATCAAAACAACAAAAGTAACATCCTAGAGAGACCATAGTGAAATAAGTCACATTCATGGAAGTGAGCATGAAAATAATCAGGTTGTTTGGTAAGAGTTTAATGTTAAGGAGAAAGTATTATACTACTTGTACACTACTTGAAACTGCCTGCAAAATTTAGCTATAATCTGGGAAACACAAAACTTTTGAGATATGTCTGAGTCAACAAGGAAATCAGATTCACAGAAGTGTTGTTGATGCTCACATGTTTAATATCAGAAAGAGTACGAAAGGCTCATGAGAAAAGAGAAGTATAGTCCCTCTGTGAAGCACAGTAAGCTCAAGGACAAGAGATCTCCATCTGGAGATATCAGGGACAGATTAACACCATTTTGACTGAAAAAAAAATAGATCTTTCCTTAATATGTGTTTATGAATAAAATTACCACAAGAGAAAAAGAGTGAAGAGATGAAGAGGGAAGACACAGATACAACAATGAGAGTGTCACTGAAGCTGGAAGGGACATTTATGGGAATTTCCTTGTTTTTCAAATGAGCTATCAAGACTAGATGTAAGTTTAACAGAAAAATAGGAGATTTGGAAAAAGAGAAAGGTCAGTCACTTGTACTGCAAGTGACTCAAGGTCAAGGAGGACCAGATTTGTCTAGGATGGGGTTAAAGACAACTTCAGCAAAACTTAAGTTCAGGAAATAAAACCACTGAACAGAAAGATATGAGGACAAAGTCTCAGGAAAGGTGCTTCAAAGCTCTCATGTGAATTCAGTTGAACTATAAAAGGGAGAAATGTGGGATGCTGGGGTTATAACAAGAGGGTTAACTGAGATAAAGGAAATTGCTGTTGTCTTTCAAGGCTGATGTTTGTTTCTTTGTGTGTGAAACAAAAAACAAAACAAAGCAACTCCCGTCCCCAAAAAAAACCAACTAACTAGACTTTTATTGTAAAAGAGAGCCAAAGGAAGAAAAATTAAAGAGAGCACAAGGAGCATGAAAGAACTTTAGGTTACTGAAGGAAACCAATATAGAGAATACTTATATGTTTTTCACTGTCTGCACCTACCAAGAAGGAGAACGGTGCTTTGAGAGGGAAAAAGCTCATATCACACTTTTTATGGAACACTATTGGTGTTTACTTTCAAAGCTTCAGTATCAAGAATAGATAAAATCAACATACAGAAGCCTGCAATAGCTATAGTAATTGCTACAAAAAAGGACTGCCAGAATGTAAAATTAACACCAGCACCTGAACTGCAGAATAAAGTATATACTGAAATGTCTGAAAAATCTTTTTAAGCAGAAATTTTCCCTGGAGAGAGCAGTGTTATATGGTTCTTACAGAGAAAACTGTCATAATTTCTCAACAAGTACTCCCAGACAGATGCTCTGCTCTTCTTCTGCACCGTAAGGAACAGTACTATTGTTAACATTCCTATTTACTCATCTTACAGTAACCTTAACTACATTAAGTTCCTTCTCACTGGAACAGACTGAATGCATCAGACCTTTCCCAAAGACTTTTTTTGTTGTTATAGAACATGAAATAAGAGGCAAAGAAGAAAAGCAAATGAGATGAGTATGGCAAAACAAAGTAGAATTCTCAGAACTCTCAAGTAACAATTCAGAAACTACTCTCTGCCTTTTCCCTGCCATTATCAGGTTACAATTTACCAGGAACATCTTGAAAAAAAAGATAATCTGGAGGTAGCAGCTAAAGGAAGGTAAGATGGTTGCTTGATAACTCCACATTCTCCCATGGAGCTGTCCCCTATACAAAAAATAATACCAATAAAGAAAAACAAAGTGCCAGGTAAGGAAAAGGCAGAGGATGGCCCTCTGTCATGGGTTTGTATGGAGCCACATTTTTTCTTGGAAAGGGAGCTGCAGTGCTGGTCCCAGTTAGCAGTTCTCAAAACATCCCCCAGGTCGGAGGTTGGACTGACTTCCAGCCTGGCAGGGCCAATCTGGCACCTCTGTCATCACTGTTTAAGAAGGGAAATCTGCATCCAGAAGAAGAGGTGGAGCGGTATAAGATGGAGGCACTTATGCAGACACCACAGTCAGACAAAGAGGAAAGAAGGAGGAGTTCCAGACAGGAGACCACTCTGCAATCTGTGGCAAGAATGCAGGTTGTTCACCTGGAACCCATGAAGGACAATGGCAAGACAGAGCCACCAGCAGCTCCAGGTGAGTGCGCCCGGATGGGCAGGAGACAACCATGGTGCAGGCCTTGCTGGAGAGACTGTGGGTCGCAGAGCAGAGAGGAGCTGCAGCCTTCAGGATGAATGCACATTGCAGCAGCCTATGCAAGGCTGTCCAGCCTTTGAGAGACCCTGCAGTGGCACAGGGAGGACCTACGAGGAGTCTGCCTGATCTGAGGAGAACCAAGTGACAGGAGCCATCAGGAAAAGACTGAAACACTCATTTCCTGTTCCCCTGAGCCATTCAGGGGGAGGAGGAGGTAGAGACACTGGGACCAGGGCTCTGAGTCCAGGAAGAGGGGAGAAGTAGGGGGAAGGTGGTCTTAAAGGGCTGGTTGTGCTCTTCATCATTGTGCCACCCTGTGCTGTTGTCTATTTGCTATGTTTTGGAGGGTTTATGTTTTTTGGTTGCCAGTGGATTAAATTAATTTGTTTTCTTCCCCAAGTTGAGTAATCTTGGCTGTTTTGCTTGGGACCACACGTTACAAGTGAGCCCTCTCTGTCCTTAGNTATGCAAGGCTGTCCAGCCTTTGAGAGACCCTGCAGTGGCACAGGGAGGACCTACGAGGAGTCTGCCTGATCTGAGGAGAACCAAGTGACAGGAGCCATCAGGAAAAGACTGAAACACTCATTTCCTGTTCCCCTGAGCCATTCAGGGGGAGGAGGAGGTAGAGACACTGGGACCAGGGCTCTGAGTCCAGGAAGAGGGGAGAAGTAGGGGGAAGGTGGTCTTAAAGGGCTGGTTGTGCTCTTCATCATTGTGCCACCCTGTGCTGTTGTCTATTTGCTATGTTTTGGAGGGTTTATGTTTTTTGGTTGCCAGTGGATTAAATTAATTTGTTTTCTTCCCCAAGTTGAGTAATCTTGGCTGTTTTGCTTGGGACCACACGTTACAAGTGAGCCCTCTCTGTCCTTAGGGGGTTCCAAAGACCCTGGGTACTTATGTCAGATTGTGGTCCTTTATTCCTGAATGGATCTAAACCAGGACACCCTCTCAGTTGTGAACAGAAAGGAACAGCTGCGGAGATGATCTGTGGGCTCATTCCAGTTTCCTCTCATCCCAGTGGCAGAGTTCCAGGAGAGTTCCAGGACTCTTGAAACCAAAGGAATGCAATACTTTGGGTAGATGAACTGCACAAGGTCTAGGGCTATCAGGAAATAATCATTTGAGTTAGAACTTGCAGAGAGATCACAATGTGGTGTAAAAATAGACAAAGTTCAAGGTCATCAGAATAAGTTACATTCTTCTAACTGACTCCAGCCCTGTTTGAGTTGTTTAAATTGTATCAGCAATTAATAGTGAATATCCATTTCCATCTATTTTTGAGCCTGAGAAATAAAGACATAAAGAAATTGTATTGAACTTACAATCAGATTTTTACATATACATTTTGACATAAATTCACATCCCAGAACAAAAAATATATTATAAAATCAGAACCATTTTCTATCCCTCCAATGCTCTAATGTAATCAGCCTTATTGCATAAAGGAACTTAGAAGCTGCAGGAAAACAATACTCCAATCAGAGAAACCAAAGTAATTCACCAATGAATTACAGCAAATCCCAGATGCAGGGGCTCTGTTCCATTCAGTAATGACAGTAAAGCTGTGTTTACCAGTCCCCATTCTTACAATTGAAGATGACCAGCCCCTCATGCTACATGTCACTGTTTCTCCAGATCAGCTCTACACTATCACTAGCATAAGGCTCCTGAGCTGGAAGTAGTAATAAAGAGATGAAAACCACAACATTTGAGAATGAAATCCTGTATAGACCAACAAGTGAAATACACATTTGGGTAAATCATCATGTTAATCTTGTGAAATAGAAAAAAAATCACTGTAATAAGTAGATAATCATTGTCTCTTAGGCTCCTTTGTTAATCATATACTAATAATATGATATTAAGATAGCACATTTTCTTCTCACATATACAACAATAGCCAGAGACTGCACGAAGAAGCTTAAGTCATTTAAACTAAGCCCAAAATACTTAACAGTGTCTTAATTGTGCTTTTAAGTGTCTTTTCATTTAGTTGATCAGTTTAGGGTTTTTTGGTGGTTTTTTTTTTATAAGATGCATGCAGAATATTGGGCAAAAATGTTGTTAAGAGTCTAATTGCAGAGCATTTATTGAGGATAATAATACCATGAAAAAAGTAGAGTGAAAGTAATTCTAAATTAAAAGATGATGAAAAGCTTTTTCTTTCTATAGATCTAATATTGCCACAAAGATTTCTTTCAATGTAAGGGAAATTTCTTTTGTCCAGACTGTGACGTTTTCTCCCTGATAAAAGTGAAATCTGAAATCAACAAAGAGTAGTGCTTAAGCATTCATGCTGTACTTAGAAGCTGGGTTCTTCAGGGGTTCTTTGGGACCTCTCCTGGCTAGTAACTTTATCAATGGCCTGGAGGTGACGCAAGCTGCACCCTCACCCTCAGGCCATTCACTAAGTTTTTTTCAGTGTACAGTACAGCTACAAATGCTACATGTTATTGCACTGGCAATATCTATCAACACTTACTTTTTACTAGGTGATTAAGAGCATTAGTGAAAGTTCCAGTCTCCAAACATCTCAAGTCACATTTGTCCATGAACTGAATGGTCTTCTGTATGCAAAGTTCAGTCTGATTACCAAAATCATCATTACAGAGGCACATATTATATGTATGAGATAAATATTTCTGAATTCATGCTGTACTTAGAAGCTGGGTTCCTCAAAGGTTCCTTGGGACCTATCCTGTGTAATAATTTTATCAATGACCCGGAGATGAGGCAAGCTGCACCCTCACCCTCGGGCCCTTCACTAAGAGTTTAGCCATTTATGCCCAAGGCCAGAACTGACAAGCTGCAGCCATGCAACCTTATGAAAAGAGCTGTGAGAAAGAGAGCTATGAGAAGTGTCACTGTATCTTCACCTTACACTTCACAAAAGGAGATAAATTAAATGCTTAACAAGTCAGGCATATATTTCTCTTTTTCTAAGTAGTAAAATACAACAACAACAACAACAACAACAANGATCTAATATTGCCACAAAGATTTCTTTCAATGTAAGGGAAATTTCTTTTGTCCAGACTGTGACGTTTTCTCCCTGATAAAAGTGAAATCTGAAATCAACAAAGAGTAGTGCTTAAGCATTCATGCTGTACTTAGAAGCTGGGTTCTTCAGGGGTTCTTTGGGACCTCTCCTGGCTAGTAACTTTATCAATGGCCTGGAGGTGACGCAAGCTGCACCCTCACCCTCAGGCCATTCACTAAGTTTTTTTCAGTGTACAGTACAGCTACAAATGCTACATGTTATTGCACTGGCAATATCTATCAACACTTACTTTTTACTAGGTGATTAAGAGCATTAGTGAAAGTTCCAGTCTCCAAACATCTCAAGTCACATTTGTCCATGAACTGAATGGTCTTCTGTATGCAAAGTTCAGTCTGATTACCAAAATCATCATTACAGAGGCACATATTATATGTATGAGATAAATATTTCTGAATTCATGCTGTACTTAGAAGCTGGGTTCCTCAAAGGTTCCTTGGGACCTATCCTGTGTAATAATTTTATCAATGACCCGGAGATGAGGCAAGCTGCACCCTCACCCTCGGGCCCTTCACTAAGAGTTTAGCCATTTATGCCCAAGGCCAGAACTGACAAGCTGCAGCCATGCAACCTTATGAAAAGAGCTGTGAGAAAGAGAGCTATGAGAAGTGTCACTGTATCTTCACCTTACACTTCACAAAAGGAGATAAATTAAATGCTTAACAAGTCAGGCATATATTTCTCTTTTTCTAAGTAGTAAAATACAACAACAACAACAACAACAACAAAAACTAAACCATCCTCAAGTTCAGGAATGAAAAAGTTGCTAAATTGATAAAAAATTTGTAGCGTCAGTGGAGTTTATCACAGATTATGTCACAGAAAGATATTATGGAGGAAGAGACTAGCCTACTTTGAGATGTTTTAATGCATAGCACAACTTCTGGGATGTTATATAGAGTGCAAATACTGTATGATGGAGATGTACTTGGGATCATGCTCTCAAGATTAACAAGAAGGTCTAAGGCAGATAAAGAACTCAACAGTATGGCACAGTTCAGCAGTGTTAGAAAGATGGAAAGATTATCAGGATGGATTAACTCAGCAATTAGATTCTAAAAGAAAATACACAGGCATTTCACACATTCATACTGGAACATGAAAACCTATCAGCCCCAAATTCTGTCATCTAGGCTTTCTGTTACCAGTGCAAATCATATACTTGCTATTTATTATAAATACCAGCAAAACAGTAAACTATTTTAGCATTATTTGAAAAATCATCCCTTTGAGTTACACTTTGGAATCAAAACTGTTTCAGAAATTGATACATGTAATACTAACAGAAGTGACAGTGATCAAAGGTATTCTCAGTGACATTGCAGCACATGGCAGGAGCAGAGAAGAAAATGACAGAAGTCTAATGAAATAAGAATACTATCTACTAATTTTCATGCAAAATGTCAATCAGTATATACCAAACAAGTTACTTTGGTCATATGTTCAAAAGAGGAGATAATAAGTTTGATTGAAAAAAAAAGTATAATTTACAAATACTATGGCAAGATCTGCAGAAAGCAAAGCTCTCTCATGAGAAAGACAGAAATATGATATCTGATTTTACAGACACTATAACAAAGCACAATTTAACTGATGTACAACCTCTACAGGTAGTACAGGAACAAAAATTCCCTGCTGGATCTTTATTTTGATGTGCACCCAAAATTTGGAATGATAAAACGTAAGAAAATTATTTGATCAAGATCATGAAAGAAGAACGTAGAAGAGCTCAAATATGAACCCTAGGCTTAGCCAAATACACAGGAATTGGTTTCCTCCTTCTTACCGTGCTCAAACTGAGAACAGCAATCGACACATATCACATAGGAATTCAGTAAGATTCAATTACATGAATGGTCAACAGGTGTAAACCTACCATCAAAAATCCCTTTCCTATAGGGAGCAAGGAGGAACATGTACATACAAAGTTGTAGGTAATAAATAGAAGTCCTAAGGTAGAAGTAGTTTTATGTTCCACTGGTGTGCTCAGGAGTAGCCTTATCATTTGATCATGTCCACTCTCCTTAAAACCCAGAAAATTCTTGTCACTATTTAGCAGATTAAAAGCCCATGATGAAAGCAAGTAGCTTTTCTTAGTGACTTTTTACACACCTTTCCACTTTATGAGCTCTGCATTAGTTCCATAATAAAACAGGATTTCAAGGGGCAAAGTGTAAGGATTTAGATGCAGTAGGTAATCTCGGTTGTTTTTTTTCTACAAATTCCCTAATGATTTTAGCAAGAGTTCTGCAAATACTATAAGGGAAAAAGATTGCTGATAGTTAATCCTTTTTTCGATTAGCATAATCCCATATGAGTTTTGTTTCAGTGTAGCTACAAATGCTACATGTTATTGCACTGGCAATATCTATCAACACTTACTTTTTACTAGGTGATTAAGAGCATTAGTGAAAGTTTTAATCTCCAAACATCCCAAGTCACATTTGTCCATGAATTGAAGGACCAAGTATTTTTTATGAATGGTCCTCTATATGCAAAGTTCAGTCTGATTACCAAAATCATAAATACAGGGGCACATTTTATACACATGAGACAAATATTTCATTATTATATGAGATTATAATCTCATATGAGATATGATCTCATATGAGATACGAGATTATATATCATAGGGAGCTTTGGCTAAGGATGCCAAGTTTACTTTATTTCTGATCTCAACCTACAATGAAAATTTCCCCGTGTAAGCAGGAGTGTACAAATCTGATCTATGATCCAATCTTTCTGAGTTTATAAAAAAAAAACTTTAAATCACATCTTTGCATTTTGAAAATTAACAGAATATACCAACCTGTGAAAGCTCTAAAATATCTAGGCTGTAATAATCTTCCATGGTAACCTACTGATAAAGAAAAAAAAATGTTTTCTGATTAAAATAAAATAAATTCAATCTAATTTAAAGGGACATACTATTTTGTTTGTACATTGCATACTATATAGTATGCCTCAAAAGTGTTTATCAAACAACATGTCATACTGTTCTAAACCAATTCTTCATGCATATGAAAATCTGCCTCATTTATAGTCTTTGAAGTGAACCCTAAGGGAATATTCTCATACATATCCTAATGCTGATTATTTTATCAGCCACAGGAGTAAAAAAATGCTTTATCACAAAGACACCAATTAATGCAAAAACAAAAAGCCCTTCACTTTTATGTCCAATCTTGAAAGAAACTCAGTTATAAAATAATTAATGGGAAATGTAGCTTCTGTAATACACATTGTGAATATATGCTTCCTGATGATTTGTAAAAAAAAATAAAGTGCTCCACTAGGATTAAAAACAAAATATGTATTTTGTTTTTCTTTTCTGCCACTAAGTATTGTATGTATATCTCTATTCTTTCATTCACCATACACTGCTGCAGAGCTTTTTATGAAACATACAGTCTACAGAGTAAATGATATTGCAAGTCATATGAGTAGTGGCTAGCAAAACAACTGTTTTAGCACTGTACGAATCATTCAAAGTTTTATCCTAGACACCCATATTAATATTTGCTGGTTTTTTTTTTTAAGGCTACTTAAACTGTCCTTACTTTGGATTTTTCTGGAGTCTGATCTGCCTTAAAACCATCACTTCAAGGATGGTAACCTACTGCAAATTGAAAATTAGATTAATATCCACATAGCTCATTTAAATCACAGACTTGTAAGTTTGTCAAGGAAGCGCTGTCATATTCTGCTCGATTTGCTGGGGAGGCACTCACCATACATGTAACAAAGTGATAATTTGAACAATTCTCCATTTTGCTTGGCAAAACATGACACTAACAAAAGTTACAGTAAAGCACTTTCCCTATTGGAAATCAGTGTATTCACAGGTCTTTGCCTCATCAACATGAAGCTCCAGTGGCAGTGACTAATTTCTGAAAATTTCATACAGGTTTTAGTACACGTTTCTATTTGTGATTTTGCCCAGGGTCCAATCAAGTCAAAGTCCTTGTGCCAGTCTGCACATCCTCGTCTTGCTCCAAAGAGTTCACAGCCTAAGACTTAAGCTATCTTTGCCTAATTGACACTCCTGTATATGCTAGAAGGAAGCATGGATTACTACTGGGTCTACAAAAAATGAATATCCCACCCATGCTCAAAGCTGCTTCAACTGATAGAAATACAAAACTGTACTCCATACAGCACAAGAAATAAAAGCCAGAAGATACCATTGCTGCAGAAATGACTGGGGAAGGACTCTAGGATCTCTTGCTGATCTGAACTGATCTGAACCATGTAGGGCAACTTTGCATTGCACATACCATGAATTCAGTCGCAGTAAAAATGATTCAGAATTGCATGGCACTTGTAGAGTACCATGCCCGAGGGTCTCAGAATAGTGACAATGTTCCTACGTGTAGCCTATCCTAAAAAGAAAAAAAAACCCACATAAAAATACAACAAATTTTCAATCTCCTCTCCTGCCAAACTAAATAAGCAGATTTACTACTTTAGTCTCTAATTTCCTCACATTTCCATGTCCTCCTTCCATTTCTCAAAGTTCAATACTTTAATCTAAACAAGCAGTATCAACAAGAAAAAAAAACAGTTACTTATGCATATATCTACAGACTTTCTTATTGTACTGGTTAGAAGATCACTGTTTCAGGTCTTTGGTTTGGTTTTGTTTTTTTCTTGGTGCAGGCTTAGGATATTCACATTTTGTAGAGAGAGTCCTTAGCAATAATTTGTACCAGAACTACTGATCTGTACATAGCCAAGTTGGAAGAAGTCTGCTGTCTGAACCAGTATGCGTTTTGCTGATTTATAAATACATTTTCAAGACTGGCAAAGTTAATTAAAGTTAATAGAAAATTTAAAGCAAAAAGAAAAAATAGAGCAGTAAGAAAAAATAATTAAAAAATGATCTATCATTTGAAAGCTGCAGAAGAGGCTGCATTCTCACAGGGGATACAAATGACTGCCATTTTATACTTCAACTTCTTCCAGACAGTACAGCACAACAGACTAATCAACTATGTCTCTGTAATATCTTCAGACTAATGATTGGGCTTAGGTTGCCAGCTAGGGATTTCCTCATTCATTACTTTCAATATATCTAGCAAGTCACAAAACACTACATATTTTTTTAGTTTCTCATCTTCTGCAGAGAGAAAGAAAAATTATGTTAAGGAAAAGAATAAAAGTGCCAGATGTCTTTTCCTTCCTTGGCTTTGCTTTACTCCTCTGAGAATTGGAGCATTTCATCAACATCATGCATGTCTTTATTTGTCCATTTGCATAATGAAAGTGTCTACAGTACATAGAAGAGCAATTCATTAATATTTGAAAAATACTTACAGGTATCCATAAGCAAGTTAAAGGATACCCCAAATCTCTTATGACACTATTTGCAAATGTCACAAGAGTACCTGTAAAAGATCATTTTGCATAGGAATAAAAGCTATGGTTAAATACACAGGTTGCTTTTGCAAGATTTTTTTTTCCTTATTTTTACACACACACACACACACACACACACACTCAAATGAGATGTTAGTGCTGAGAAATGAGAGATCCAGAATTTCAAACTTGAAACAAGTCACTTCTGTTTGCTCTTTTGTCTTCCTGGGAAATGGAAGCATTACCTTGAGGAGCTGATGGAAAATCCAATTCGCAAACACAGTCTCAAGTTTTTAAGAGCTAAAATATCAATGTTTTGAAGACACTGAGCTGTTAATTCCCAACTCCATTTGCTGTATGAAAATTGAGCCCAGAAATTAAATGACCATAGAAAGGACCTGCACATCCCTAGTTCCTGTGAAAATCTGTCTTTGTTGTAGGATATGATACAGATTTCCTTAATAAGGTTACCGACTCATCATTTCTGTCACTTTTTTTTTTATAATATCAACCTACACATTAAAAAAAACCCCAAACCCAACATCTCTTACGTGCCCAATACTGGGGATTATTTTCTACTGCTGTGCATTTTTACTCGGAGATCTGCCTTGATTCTGTCCAACTTGAGCACCAATTAATTTAAGTTTTCAGTAAGCCTTAGCAGAAAAGAGTTCTAGAAACCACAAGCGTAATTTGAGATCATACTCTGCATAGTGCTTAGAAAGACCTAAGATACTGCCAGACCCAGTCAGAAGTTTTCTTCAAAAACCACTAGCATAAATCAATTCAATTCAACCAGAACTGAAAGATAGATGAACTTTATTCCCTGTCTTCATGTTAAAAGGTTAAAAGAAATCAAACATCCCTTTCACCAGAGAAAGAGAAGAAAGTTCATTTTCAAAATTTTTTACACACTTTGTCTTATCAATTTTACAAGTTTCATTTTTTCAATCTATTTGCCTCAAACCCAGGAATTTTCTAAAATTCCTAGTATAAGAATTCTATTATTTTAATCCATAAAATATTGAAGGAATGTGTATTTGACTTCTATTTCCATCATTCATGTTGAATGAAAAGGAGGGCTGAAGTAGTTAATGTGATGTAACATTATCTTCTTTTTTCCACTTAACATCAGAACAGTGACAAGCCAATTGTAAAGCTAAATTATTAGTCAACAGATCTGAGCCTCCCTTACTCCAGTATTCTGGCCTTAATCTGCTTGATGTGCAAGTTAATACTGCTTAAATATAATCACCAATATTAAATTTTTTGGTAATTTGCAGCTAATTCAAAATTTGATTATGTACCCTGAGAGCTCACTTTATGCTACCCAGCACTTTTAGTAATGCTCAGTCACTGGAAAATAAGCTGAAAGAGAGCAAGATGTTTCACACCAGTCAAAATAAATTAGTGAACTAAAATTAAAGAACTAGTTACATGAAAGTTTTTGCAACACTTATTAGTCTGTAAAGAAGCAAAAATCTTCTGCAAGGAGTGGATTAGTCTTAAGAAGGTTTAAGATGGTTATTTCTATAGAACTCAAAGTGGAATTTTATCATTGCAGAAAAGAATCTTGTATTTAAACACTGAACTGAAAACATCACATCAATAAAAAATGTTGTACTTGTCTGGTACCAAAATGCCAGCCAAATTCTTGAAAATGCTGGGTAGAATATGGATGCTGTCAGAGCATTTCTATTTCAAATATCTATTAATAATTTCCATATGAATCAATTTTCTAACCCTGAGCAACAACAATGCATAATTCCCTAAATATAAATATACATTTTGTTGGTATATTACAAGGAAGTATAAAAAGGTTTCATATGTTTAGACAAGTATATTGCCTGATATACATATTAGTTCAAGTCATCCGATGGTTATATGCCATGCTGTAAACGTCAAAGTAAGAGAAAATGGGAAAAAATTGAAGGAGAGGTAAGTTCTCCAAAAAAAAAAGCCCAATCAACCAATCAATCAAAAACAACCCCATCAAACTGATTTCCTATCAATACCTATTAACTAACTAGGACTGTACATACCAGAAATAAAGAATACACTGGATTACTCTCTAAGCAAACATTCAATCACACCTTAAAGCTGTCACTCAAGTTATTTTTCTGTATTTATAATGATTAATTTTTCCTTTGCTTAATTTCATTTCCATTTCACCTCAACTATTCTGCCCAATACACAATTACACAAGTGACCTGGCCTCTCTGAGCCTGAATTTGTTTCTGTGGAAGGAGTTTATGCAGGGCTGATAAGAAATGACATTGAAGCATTTGAATATGTCTTTTTTCCTTAATTTTGGTAAAGGATATGTCTTTCACCTGTTGTTTGTTTCAGAAAATATTACTTATTAAAGCTCAAAATCATATAGTCATATACCTGTAAGTAAACAAAAATTATGTTTTATATTACTCATTTACGTAAATAACATCACCTTAATTGTTCTCGGTCAATGATACATGGAAAATTGATTCATTACCTTTTGGAGGGAAGAATCAATACAGAAAAAAAAAAACCCTTCTTTGGAATTTGGGATAACATGTCTCAAGACAGTATTTTGAATCGAAAGATAACTCAGGGAAGACTGACATGGCCAAATTCATGTAACATTATGGTAGATTTTGAAGGCATTATTATCAGTAAAAAGTACAAGTATCTTGCCCATTGCGAGCACTTCGCTTCATAGAATAATCAATTCCTTACTTCTTACTCAAAAGTGAGATCATTAATAATGTAGCAGTATTTTAATCAGAGAGCATAGCATTTCGGATCAAATTGAACCATTTGTATTGTTGTTAGACATTGAACTCTACAGTACTTTTATCAAATTAAATAAAGTTGTTACACCATAGTAAGTATTTACAAGAATCAATTTCGTAAAGCAAGAAATTACATTAATCTATTATGTTGCACTAGAAAAGGAATCAAATACCAAGCAAAAAGTCTGCTTAACATAGTACACAAAGAATAAAAATATCATGGCTATTTTTCACTTACAACCTTGTAGTGTCAGTGCTATATTTTCCAACTACAGTGCTGTTAGAGTTTCAGAGTGAGATAAAATTCTCAACTGACATGAAGCCACCATGGCACCTACCTCTCCACTTTAGCAAAACTTCCATATATCAGTTTCAGACTGAACTTTGCAGACACCAGTAGACTGCTCATCTGTTGAAGAAAAAAAAACAAACAACTTACTTCCAAGAAGAATGTTCTATATTAAAGAATAAATTACCTTTGAGTTTTTATTATTGACTGGCTGATTGGGTTAGAGGAATATGCTATTTGTCTGTAACAGAAATGTTAAAATAGATTAATTCAATCACAAAACCACTTTAAACTCCAGCAAGACAGCATTTCACTGCATTTTTACTAATATTAAGCATCATCAGGAGCTCTTGCTCAGGGACTTTGCTAGAACAAAAAGATAGCCCTTGCCTTGGAGACTTCAAAACCCATCTTGATGAGTTCCTGTGTGACCTACTCTAGTAGGTCCTACTCTGGCAGTGGAGGTGGACTAGATGATCTTTTAAAGTCCCCTCCAATCCTTAAGATTCTGTGATTCTGTGAACCCCCAGTTCAGGCCAAGGCACTATAAACTACAAGACTATAATGAAAGGAAATAATCATAGCCCTTACACTTCAATCTGTGCTGCAGCCTTAGGAAAAGGATTGGCTAATCTACCTAGGGTGCTCTAAAAGTGAATTGGTATTCTAGCAAAGGACATTTGTAGATATTTCTTATTGTTCAAGATACTTGATTTTTATCATTGTAGACCTGACATTCTGTTTTAATGAATGCATCCCTTAAAGCTTGATTTATCATCAAAGCTTTACATTTATCAAACTTATCATTGGATCTGTTTCAGGACAAATTATTTGTGGAATCCAGCTCATTTAAAAGAAAAAAAAGAAAAAAAAAGATGAGTTTAAAAGGGGATGGATAAGCACTGGTCACCCTACTCCAATTTCAATGCCTATCCAGTTAGATATATGTTTTGTAAGCAGAAGCCTATAAAAGTATCTGAGTATAAACATCTTTCCCCTCATAAAAATCAAGGTGTAGATTCAGGAATCTCATTTTTGCAAAGTTACTGCTTTCCTTTGATTAGTCATAACTTCATTGCTGGCATATTTAACACGATTCTTCATTCAGATAAATTACCATTAATTTGAAAGCATGAGACTTAAATTCCATGAAGGAGGCTATAGGTCAAAATTA
Organism: Urocolius indicus; assembly: GCA_013401255.1. Classification (NCBI taxonomy): domain Eukaryota; kingdom Metazoa; phylum Chordata; class Aves; order Coliiformes; family Coliidae; genus Urocolius; species Urocolius indicus. The sequence goes on from WBNH01012799.1 coordinate 38,806, forward strand.
AATATGTATTGGCCTATTTCTGTTGTTTCCTTTATTCTCAAATTGCTTAAGCATATCCAAGTAATCTCAGGGAAATGAGAAATAAAATAATTGAAGTCTAACAAAGCACACTGATATAGAGAAATTGACTTCATTTCATTTACTTTTTGATAGTCATTAACTAAAATGAAGACATGGAGATTAATTTAAGGAGCTAAGTGATACTGACAAATTAATAAAAGGTACATCATACCAGAATAGCTAAGAAGCTGACACAAAGGTGATGCCAACTTGTTTTTTTTTTAATGTAATTACTAAATCAAAGTTCATGTAATTACTAAATCAAAGTTCATGTAATTACTAAATCAAAGTTCATGTAATTAGGTCTGTTCCCATGTTCATCAGATTTTACTCATATCAAAATCTAGGATGTATCACTTTTGTAATACAAGTCAACTCATACTTTCCATCTAGTACTTTATGAAACTTTGACTAAACATTGTAAAAGTTCTTTTGAGGTTTCAAAACCTCAAAATTTTTCCAAACCAAACAATTGAACATATTTTTAAAAGTAGCAGATAACATCCTCTACATCAAGTTAATTCACTTAGTATATTACTTGGACACTAATGCATTAGATTTATGACTTCTAGAAATAGCATTAAAAATCTGAAAGTGTGTACAGAGTCAAACTTTAATGTGCATTTTTGATTTCTGCTTGTGTATGTCAGGTATAAACAAGATAAACAAACATCTATATAGAGAACAAATTTTTATGATAAAATCTGGGAAGTTGGTTGACATGTCTTTAAAGCTGCCTAGATCTTTGGCAGGCATGCACTTTCATAGAACTCTAATCTTACTATTTTTAAGTCTGAAAACTTTGACAATAAAGTACCTTACACATTCTGTTATCAAAACTATCTTTCCATGTAAATATTACACAGATATGATTTTCAGAAAATGGGAATTGGTTCAATTAAGACTCCAGTCCAAAGCATTCTGTGACTAATGACAACCTTTGCATTACCCCACAGACCTTTGGACTGGGCAATATAATACATCCACTGGCTGGATTAATTTTTCAGATTTTCATCTATGATGTTACCATAACCTTATTATATCCTGTCTTACAGTATCAACAGCTTAGTGTTTGTGTTCCCCACTCAGCTGTAACTACAGTATAAGCATTTTACACATCAGTATGACAGCACGACTAATCTTGGAAGCCTCACACTGCAGGAACTGCAGACTGCATTCTTAGGAACTCAGTGGAATACACAGTAACCACTGTCCTGCTTCTTCACTCATCTACAGGTGCTTAGCCATGAAGTAAGATTTGGCTAATAGGCAGCAATGCCACGTGTGGGCCAGAAGACAAGAAGTCAGTGTAGGAATCCAGGCAAGTTAATTGTGCACCTTGCTTTGTTACTCTATTCCACATGTATTCTTGCAAACTTCGCTTGTGGAGCTTTAAATAAATAGCTAATTAGGTGAAACTAAAGGTAGGACAAGGCCTTTGCCCAGTGTTGTGAAAAACCAGGCTCAGTAAAGGAAAGAAAAAGACACCAAAATACTGTACAAAAAAGGCAGTAGAGCCTATACTTCTCAAGAGAATTTTAAAAATAAGAACAGATGGGTGAAACTAATATCTCAATCACTAATATTTCACAGTTGCAGTCATTCAAATTGAATAATTCCCAGCTCCCTTAACGGGAAAAAGAAAACAAAAAGGGAGAGGGGAATGAAAAAGCAGTATCTAACTTTGAGTTCTTCCAATAATTTTTTCATCTTTGGAAAAGTCACACATTTATACAAAACATACATTTAGTTTTAATCTTTCTTTAATGGAATTTTCTGTGATAGCTGGGGGAGCTGGAAAAATAGAAGCAATTTCCATAAATTTACTTCTGCTTCTTTTGAAAACAAACAATAATTTTTCTTCTTGTTATATACAATTTTCTCTTTTGGCTACCTAATTTGATTTATATAACTATTTTTATAAGTTCTTTTCCTCTTTGTATTGTAATAAAATGGAAAATATATTGTTTTACTGTATAGCCTCTCTTAAAAGCTCTTATTGTTGTGTCAAATCAATGCATATTGAGGCTAATCTGTATAAGTGGATTTTCTCTCTGTTATACTCCTATCCTTTTTCTCTCTCTGTTACAGCTCACTGATCAACTTCATGATGAGAAAGGTAAACTGCAGGAGAGCATAGCCTTGTCCACGCAACATCCCAAGGGTTTTCACATTTCACAGAATCACTATGCAGAAATAGACCAAGGAACATGCTCTTCTTACTAATAAGAATATCTTTGTCAGTCCAAGGTCAAGATGTGCTTGCTCCAAAGGTAATGGGGAATAGCAGACAACTACTGCAATAGCCTATGAAGTCTGTTTCAGAAAAAAAGTTCATACAGCTGAAGACTTTAAAAGACGAGGAAAGGATGAAGGAGTTCACATATCTGTGATGATGCAAACTGCTTGTTGCTTACAATTCCTCCTGTTGCATTTATATTCTCCTGTGTTAAGTGACCTCATTTGCTCATACAGCTCCCAGTACCAGCACTTTACAGACAATTTCTAAGCACCATTTTTCTGTAACACAGACCTCTGAAAGCACATCACCTGAAAAAAATCATTAGCATTACAGAAAGGTTAAAAAAACAATAACTATGGGAATTGGTGTTGTGTCATCCCAGTAAGTCCATTATCTTTTTGTTTATGAGATATAAACATGTTAGGCTTGAAAAACACCAGAGCAGCTATAATTCCCGTTTACAAACAATAGGGAGGAAATGGATACTTAAGAAGGTGGCTTCTCAAACTTGAATATAATTATTTTAAATGACAAAACTAAACTAAGTGGAAATGAGAAGTAGCAAATGTACTGTACTCATCAGTACTCTACTTATTACCATCAGTGGGAATGAAGAGTTCTGGTTTCATGCTTAAGGTTTTTTGTCTGAATCAGATTAGTAATTTATCAAAAAGAATCTTAAGTAATGAAAGGTCTGAGATGATTTTATCCTAAAATATTTTTACTTTTTACCATAAAGAAGTTGATCATACATATCTTTGACTCAAAATGGTACTATCATATTTGTGATTTTAAGCATGTATCTAAAATCTACACATATGTGTTTAAAAATATTAATATATTCAAACATTTTGCTAAATAGATTGCTTAAACATGAATCCAGTCAATCTCGAATTATCAGGCTCAATGCACTAAGAATATTCACACTTAACAATCTATGTCTATCAACATTTTTTCTAGAAGATGCTTCAATAGACAGTATTTAAGTACCTTTCATATCAAAATGAAAAAAAAAAAGGAGGAGTATTTAGTATTTAAGAAGGAATCCTAGCAAAGCATAATTACAGGGATTAGATGACATATATGCAGAGGTTTGTGTTATTTATTTGAACAGCAGATATTCAATGTAATTCACCTAATCAGGTCTGTAAGGTTATTTTACTAACTTAAATTAGGAATTAAATTAATGCCATTTTCTATAATAAAAGGCTTAATTAAATAATTTAGAGTTAACTCTTCCACAATGATTAACAACACTGAAGAAGAAACAGCTTATCTGACAGATGAAAAAGATGTTTTGGAGGAGAAAAGTAGGGAGAATACATATTTTAACTGTGGAAACCCAATGCAGAGATCTAAATACTTGTGACTGCTCTGGGTACAGCATTAATAACTCTCAAACTCCTAAGGAATGACTAAAGTGTACTCATTAAATCAAAGTGCTTAATAAGCAATCTTGAAAGTGCAAATGATGCTTCCAAAATGTCATTTTCTTTTTTATTTTATTCACCTTGGGTTTTAAAACAGGTAGCCACATCACTATAGATGGGGAAAAAAAATAAATCACTTTGTGCAAATATATATTTTAATGTTTGAAATCGTCTTCATATTTTTCCTCTACTTTTGTTACTGGAAAGTAAAACATTAAAAGAACAGTGAAGTAGTCCACTGGATATCATTATAGTCAGCAAGGAAACATCTAAGTAAAAGCCTTTAATCAGAAAAATGTCAAATTCATTAAAGCCATTGTCTACTAGAGTTCTGGGAGTCTGGATATTATCATACATAAATGTACATAGAAGTTTGGACTAGTTTATATATAAAATTGTAATTTTCATTTTATACCAGATCAAACAGTGATTCAAATATTATGTTCACCCAGGGCAGTAATGTTAACAAACCAGTGAATATTAGTTTACATGGAGCAAAATTGTTTTAACAACCTTAATCATGAGAAAGAAGGTTCTGTGGTGGTTAGTAAATATATTTGTAATATGCATAGGTTGTTACAACCAGCCTTGGCTCATTCCAAATTATTGTCATTAACACTGGACACAGCTATTCCTCAGGTTCACTTTACTGAACTCCTCAAGGTAACATTTAAGCAGCTTAGGGGCCATGGTGTCAGAGTACTGACACTAAAAGGAATTCTCCTTCCTCTCATCTCCTGCCAGCGTGGCCCCAGACCCATCCCCAAGAGACTGGCTTTTTCTGACAGTCACAAAAAAGTTATTTGCTCCTGGAAATGCAAATAAAAATACACACAAAACACATGCAAAAAAAGCCAAATTCCAATGTCAAGATCCCCAGATCAAGAGGGACAGAGAACTTCTGGAGAGAGTCCAGCACAGGGCCACCAAGATGATCAGGGGACTGGAACATCTTTCATATGAGGAAAGGCTGCGGGAACTGGGGTTGTTTAGTCTAGAGATGAGGAGACTGCAGGGGGATCTCATTAATATTTACAAATATCTAAATGGTGGGTGCCAGAAGGCTGGGACATCCCTTTTTTCCTAGAAACAGGACAAGGAGTAATGGAAAGAAGCTGGAACACAATAAAGTTCCAACCCCTACCATTTTATCATAAGGAAAAAGTATTTTACTGTGAGGGTAAATGGCACAGGCTGCCCAGGGAGGGTGTGGAGTCTCATTCTCTGGAGATTTTCAAAAGCTGCCTGGACACATTCCTGTGTGAACTGATACAGGTTGACCTGCTTCTGCAGAGGGGTTGGACTAGATGATCTCCAAAGGTCCCTTCCAACCCCTACCATTCTACAATTCATATCCTTGTTCTCTCTGCCCTACCCCAGCTTTCCCTCATTTCCTGTCTCTTCTTGGGATACTTGCCTCTACACTATCCAAAATCTAGAGTTGCTGATATTTCAATTTGAGAAGGAAAGTTAAACCAGGCAACAAAACTGATAACCAATTGACAGAAACATCATCTGTCTGTGAACTAATAAACAAAACATCTTTATAGGAAAGACTTTCTAAACTCTACCTCCAAACAAACAAAAAAGCAATCCAGTGTACTCTAATGAAGTCTGGTATCTTATAGATTGGTGCCCTATGGTTGATTGACCTTGCTGCTTATTGAAAATGTAAGTTGCACTGAACCTCTTTCCCAGCCTAGGACATTTATCACACTTTTACTGGATAGTCAAGTAATACAGCATCTCTCTCATTTGTGCATGTCATCCATCTGCTTATTTTAATATGGTTTTGTCTCTGAGATCTTTATCACACTATCAGACATAGTCAAAATACATTCTTATGACCAAAATACGTCTGAAAATTGTTGTAGACAGAAATATCATGTGACTGCAAAAATCTTGTTTCTCTAGGAACAAAGTTAAACTACCAAATAAACATTATTTCTACACACACACACAAAAAATCTGTGTATCTTCAGCAGCAAGTTCATATTGGGTTCCGATTCTCACAAATTTTCTCCATATCTACTCCATTGAATATTTCCCGTCCTATTAATCCTCCAAAATTCATATAATCTATAATTCATATAATCTAGTTCTTCAACTTCATTCTTCACTTCCTTTTTTTAAGCTTTAACTACATCACAGATTTTAGTTTCATTTTATGCAAAATATATCAATTCTTGCTCAATCATTACAGTTCTTAACATTTATGAGTTATGTAAATGTTTCCTAACATTTCATTTCAATTTGTAATCTTTTCAGATACAATATTAAAGTCCATAGTGAAAAAAAAATATCATTCCTTTTTGTTCTCAGTTTTTTAAATCTCTATTAAATCCTTAGGCAGTATATTTAAGTTTTTTAGAAATAAAGGTATTTAAAATCTTTAACAAGTCTTAGGTCAGGTACAACACTGTTGGCCATGATCTGCAAAGCAAGAAATAAAGACAAATAGCCACTACCCTTATGTTTAGTCTTCATTATCTTACTTCTAACTTGATAAAACCTGAATGCCAACTTTTTCCTCATTTTCCCAAAGCCACAACTGTTGCTTAAAAAATGTTTTAAAGGTAAACCATTAGAAGTATTTTTTAAACAACAACAACAAAAGATCAAATTTCTATTTACTTGATAGCAGTCATAGTACATTTCAGATGAACTACCAGAAAGCAAAGTGTGTTCAAAAAAACCTATTCTAAAATGCTTGCAAGGGAATGGGAAAAACTTGTCTATTTCACTACAGAAAATTATAGGGAATACTTTCCCAGTAAACAGCTGTAGCAAGTAAAGACTACTGAAGCTATTTGAAGCTACCTAGTCAGGTCTTTAGCACAAAAAAAAAAAAATCCCCATAGATAATATTATCCTTCATTTAAACAGAGCAAAGAAAGTGATAAAAGAAACAAATTTAAACATTTCATTTTCAAAAAAGATGGGGAAAATGTGTTTTTAATGTATTTCTAGCTATTGAGACCTTTTTTTTTTGTCACGTCACAAATGTATCGATTATTTTGTTTTCCTTTTTAGAATACTTTTTCATTTGTTTTCAAATTGCACTCACTGTATCTCAAGAAAAAGAGCACAGAAAATCGAGTTCCCCTTGGGTGCCTAAACATACAGTTTAGGAAAAAAAGCTACAGATCTAGTGACAGCTATGAAAAGTACAGAATATCCCATTGCTCCTTTTACGGAGATATTATAACACATGGTTAGCATGGGGCTTTTCTCATCAGCTCAGACTGACGCAAAATGATCCAGTTACAGTAAATTTGCATGTATAATATCAGAGTTGAGTGTCTACAGATTCATAAGCCAAAAGAAAAAGTATTCACAACTTCGGGAAATGAAAGCTTGGAGTTTCAGACAGCTTTAGCTGATCTTAAGTCTCTAACAGCTATTAGCTAATTCTCAGTAAAGCATGCAGGTAATTAAACATGCAATTCCTATAATTATCAAAGATTGCTGTTACTCAGAGTTGTACACTGAAAAACTACTCTCTAGTGTTTACTAATAGTATCTATTTAGTACAGCAAATGAAATGCTGATTATTTAATTTATTTCTTATTCCTTTTGAAAACCTCCCATTGCATTTATTTTGCATGTCCTGCTTTTCTTCATCTGAAGATGAAGGTCACTGAAAAATCCTCAGGGACACAACAGGACTATGGCACAAAAAATGAGCATCACAGTATGCATACATTACAGGGCATCAAGGTGCAACACAAAAATCTTCTCAACATTTACTTTATGTCCATTTACACACTGTGAGATAAATTCACTCACTGTATTAGTATATGAAACTTCTACTTATCCCTGCAGGGCTGACACATGCATATGCAAGAGAACTCTTCAACCTTTGATTGCTTTACCATCTAGTTCATAATTTCACAGATAAAAAAATACACCATTCAAACACTTTAGAAGCATTATATGAAGTAGAGAAGTGAATAAATACTTTTATACCTTATGATTTAATAAGTTCCTTTCCCAAACAAGGGACAGTTCCTGCACATTCCATGTTCCCTACTGAGAGAAAGTAATCTCAATTTGTTATCAGAGAAAAATAAAATCTAAGTTATTCATTATTTCATGCCTTCCTGGTTCATGTGCTTTCCTATTTCCTTACTAATGTTCAGGTGTAAACAGCATTTTGTCAGGAATACATACTGATACAGTTTTTGCAAATAATGAATAAATTGATAGACACAGAGAAAAGTGATGTTTCCAGTTTTATGTTGGCTCTTTCAACACTGATTTACACTAGAAAAGTGAAAGGAATTCCTGATGCATGGCATGTAGTTTTTATTTCATTCTGTTTTATGAAGACAAGCATGCATTGACAGACAAAAAATATGTAAATTTAAACTCAAGAATTTTCTATGGTACTCATCAGTATAGTACTTTAAGCTCCTTTCATATAAGACTTTCAGGTATATTACATAGGCTCTTGTCCTCTCCTTTCCTTGATTATAAAAAGCCCTGGTCATCCTTCTCAGAGACGTCTCTTTCTACAGAAAAACAATTTTTATTTTTTTTTAAAGCATCTGCAACACATTACCAAACTTCCCAATCAAAAATCTTACTGCTTACTTGAAACAAATATGAGGATTTTAATTGATGCTGAGATAGAATTCAGAGTGGAATTCCTCAATTCCTCTCCTCTTTTCACAAATTTTAAAGAGTCTCATCAGCTTTTCCCACCTCCATCATCTGCACATATTGAAAAGTGGGAAATGTTTGCTTATCTACTAAACAGTTTGTAATCTGCCATGTTGCAAAAGAGAGCAGACTTCTGTCCTTGTTGTTCTCTGATGACTAAAAAAATAACTTCACTGGCTTTGCTAAACAGTGTAGGAATCATGTAAAAGAAGATGTGATCAAATGAATATCTTTCAGGGACCATTTGCCACCAAACTTATTCCATAATTCATCTCTTCTCTGATACTGGGAGTTGCACTATTCTGTAAGGTACAACTGTACTTCCAATGCACTACTTAAATATTAATGGAGTGAAATTGCTCACATCCATATTTTAACAGGTTTAAGTACATCAGCTCACTCAACTCTGGAAAGAAACTTAAGATAGAAGAAGAGGTCTAGTAGAGAAATTTAACCACATAAATAAATTTAACCAAATAAATTACAGAAGGTTGGCTATTTCAACAGGGATTTGGGTAGGAGGGTGCTGGCTTTGAGGGTTTGAGATGGGGCTTTTGGAAAGGATGTGGATTTAAATATGTTATGACTTGATACTCACTTTTAGCTTGTAATAGTCAAGTGGAAGACTGGGAATCTTATCCTTGGGCTTATTTCTTGGGCTTTAAGGTTTCATCAAATGTTTCCCTCTCTAAATCCACTTTGCTATATACAAACATAGAATCATAGAATGGTAGGGTTTGAAGGGACCTTTATATGCCTATTTTTTAGTTTACAGATTATTTATTTAGACCACATGATTTCACCTTATAAATGGTAAAATATGCATGACATGTTTTGACATATGTCACACGTTGGGCTTTTAGATAGGACAGAATTGAAACACTTGTGGGTGTTGAAGAGCCCATACAGATATATATAAAATAATTTAATGTCAAACTCCACAGCAAATTCAACCAGATCTTGGACAAACATTTTTTAAATCCTCCAACACCATCAACCACAAACAAGCTTAATTATTAGTCTCTCTTTCAAAGATACATTTGAGGCAGAAAGTTCAATGACTAAGGTAAGGAAACAAATGGCTGACTACATCAGTTATAAAATCAACAGCACAAGAAGTAGATGTAAACAACAAGCTTGAAAAAAAGATTTGTTGATTAAGAAAAGCCCAAAATCAAACCAACAAAACCATGTAGTGATGCTGTGATGGGTTTGTGTTGAATGTCTTTTCTTGGTCATGAAGGGGAGGGGGCTGCAGCGCTGTCATTGTAAACTGCTTGCAAAACTTTCCCCAGCTCTGAGTTGGACCCACCTCCAGCCTTGCCCAGCAAATCTGGAATCTCTGCCATCACTATTTAAGAAGGGAAATTTGTAGTGCAAGGGAAGAAGTGGAAGAGTAGGGCAAGATGGTGGCAACCATGTAGACTCCACAGTCAGTGAGAGAGGAAGAGTGGAGGAGTGCCAAATTGGAGACCCCCTTGTAGCCCATGCCGAGAGAGCAGTTCTCCTCCTGCAACTCACGGAGAGCATCTGCAGGACTAATTGTTGCCAGCAGCTCTGGGAGGATCCTGTTCCAAAGGAGATGAATATTGCAGACCCCATGTCACAGGAGACAGAGAGGAGATGCAGCCCTCGAGATGAATGCCTGATGGAGTGGCCTGTGCAGGGCTGCACATCATATGAGGGACTCCATGATGGAGCAGAGAGGACTGGCAAGGAGAACATCTGCCCTGAGGTGAGAAAAATGACAGGAGCCATTGAAACAGGACTTATTGCATCCACCATTCCTTGTCCCCCAGCGCCACTCAGCAGGAGGAAGTAATGACACCGATGTCAGATGTCTGAGCAAGGGAAGAGGAGAGGGGTGTAGAGGAGATCTTAAAGGTCTGGCTGTATCCTTCATCATTGTTCTATTCTGTATTGCTTTCATTTTATTTCTGTTTATATTTTTAGTTGGTGTCGAAGTAAATTTTCGTTTTCTTCCCAAAGACAAATAGTCTTGTCTCTTTTACCTGGGGCCATAAGTGGTGGATGAGTGATCTCTCCCTGTCCTTTGGAAGTTTCAAAGGCCCTCAGTACTTTTCCCTTCCCCTTTCCATAGGAAAGGAGTGAGGAAGTGGCTGCTCATGTTTATTTGTTCCCATCTGGGCCTAAATCATGACAAATCATTCCATTCGACTCACACTACATAACGAGAAATAATAGCAGTAAGTGATCACCTGGACAAGACAATTCAGAACATGAAAAGGGAAGAATAAAGACTTTAGAAAAATAATGTGGCTACCCACATAACGTAAAAACCTCCCAATCTTGCTGTATAACAGCTATGTATGTTCTAAACTATATATAGCAGAAGGAACAACTTAATATTTCAAAGGCTGAATACGCTGACATAAAGCTGCAATCATCTACCTGCTTCAGGGCATACCAAACAGTCGTCAAAGATGATAAAAAATGCAAAGGAGAGATTAAAAATGACAATAGTAACAAAAAAAAACCCAACAAAAAAACCCCAACAATTCTTCATGCAGCTAACGTCAGAAAATATATGAGATATGAGTTTTAGACACAGAACTCAGATGAATTACTTTTTCCCTTCTTTATTCAGTACTGAAAACCAGCTTCTGAGGTTCAAAGAATATCTATCACATATATAATGAGGGACAAACAGTGAGGGATATATATATTTATACATATAATTTTTGGTTTATCTTGTTTTTATTGTCTGCAAAATATATTTTGAAATACTGAATAAGTCTCTGAATAAGAAAGGTTTGGATAACCTTATTTAGGCTTTTCAGGTATGGGCAGAAATCATTACAGGTACACCAAAGAAAGAATATCCTTTGAGAAAACTGTCACCTTGAAATAGTTGTATCCCATATAATCAGAGAACAAAAAAAATCATTACTTTCAAGTGTAATTTAGAAAAATTTCCCATAAGAAGCTGTCATTTTGCAGATGTTTCCTCTTCTTGTGAGTTATTGTGCTCCACAGCAGAAAGGAAAAACTTTCCATGTAGAGATCAGTATCGTGAACTTTGCTGCAATCTTTAGGACCAAACAGGTGCATGTATGTAAATAAACCTACTCTAGTAGAAATGGGAAAGCCTACATCTTTTGATTTTAGAAGCCTTCAGCCAACCACACCACAGTCAATAAGTGCAGTGATACGTCCAGTGAGCTAAGGCAAAAGTCAAAAGCTAATAAATATAAAATTAAAAAATTTACCCCTTTTATCGTCTGCATAAAGAAATACTCAATAAAAACCATGAATTTTTCAAGTATTCTGCAAAGTTTTTCAAGATGTTTCAGTATTTGTATTTGAGGTTTTTTTATTTTGCAGTACTGATCTTTAATATCTTTTAGAACTTCAAGCTGTACAAACTAACACTGTATAATTCAACAAGCTATTATTTAAGTAAAGCTTACTTTAAGAACTCTGTCTTGCTTTGTAACTGCAAATGCAACAGGCTTAAAGTAGATGAGATACATCTTTTTCTATGGGGCTGATCTGATGTAATAACATTAAGAACATATTAGCTTGGTTTCAAGCTCGTTGCATTAATGTATACAGAAATTAAAGGTAAAGGTAAACAAAACTAAAGAAAAAAAGTAATGCACTATATAATGACTTTAATATAGAGAGGCCTGCATGATGAGCAGGAAAATTTTAGTAGATTTTTTTAGTAGATCCTGAAAAAACTATATATTTAAAGAAAAGTGAAGTCATGAAAGTATTTTAGGAGAAGAAGTTTTTCATCAATTCAGATGAGGCAGTTGAGCCCTATGCTATTACCCTCACTGTAATTTGGATAATTCACTGAGGAATCTGTTGCTCTTAATCAATTTGATTACAAAAATCTTTGTATTAATTGTAAAGTTTCTTATATCTTCTTACCATGTGTATTTCTTTAAGTCTACTTAAATGAACAGAGGCATATATACAATGTTTACAAATTCGAACACAAGATAAATATGTAAGTTTTCTAAGGCACTTGAGAATAGATCATTCTTCATGGGTTCCTTCAGATCCCATTACAATATCTGCTGAAAAAACTCAGCACCCTCAGGTATGAACCTCAAAGAACAGTAAAAGAACAGTTATCTAAATCATAATTTCAACAGTTTCTGATTTCTTTAATCCACCTAGACTGTAGAAAAACTTGTCACATTAAAATATCTCATCACCTCTACACTAAAAAGAAATACACCATGTTTAGTACAGTAACGAAAACAAAGAAATTTCTTTTGGCCTGCCAGTCAACAGTATATTTAAGAAAGAAAAGTTGTTCACTGGCTAAACTAGAACTCCTGAGCAAAAAAGGCAATGAGAAAAACGCAGCACAAAACATTGCACAGCTCTCTGACCTCCTGCACCTTAGAATGTTTCAAGCTGTTGGAAATTAGGGGAAAAGGAATTTAACAACAAAAGCTTCCATGTTTATTTACATTTCATTCATACTTCTAACAGTCATATTGTAAGAGTATCTGAACTTCATTTTAAGTCACATTGGAGAGTTGATGAACATTGTACATACTACCAAGGGAAAATATACCTAGTACTTAAGCAAATTTCTCCATATAATTCTTTCCCTTCTGCCTCCCTTAAGACAACTGTGCCTTGGCATCAATAGCATAATCCTTCCTTTGCTTTTTCTGATGCAAGTCCTGATTCTTTCACTTAAATAGGTCTGAATTTTGGGCATAGACTAGCAACACTGTTAGCTCTGGCACTATTACTTAGACCTGTCCTCAAGCCTTAGGCTAAGAATCCTTCTGCTTTCAGAAAACCTGCTTCTCTTTACAACAATGAAATAATGTTCTCTGATCTTATCAGTAATCACAGCAGAAACATTAAATGCACTCTACATCATTAATGTAAGGATTGCATGAAGTTCTTTATTAAAGTATAAAATGACATAAACTCTTCTGAGCAGTGAAAATACGTACCTGTCAGAACACATCTGCCTGGCTTTAACATCTGGCAAGATGCTATACCTCACTCCACTACAGGAAGGAGTTACTTGTAATGGTCTTCTGTAAATGGAGGACTGGACACTGTAAAAGAGGCACTCAGTATGACCAACAAACTAAGTCAGCGTGAAGACAGCCTGTTACAATCAAACCAGGGTCACCACGCATTTTCTAGCTCCTACGTTCATGACTTTCACAAGTCCTCTGTGGATGTATAACATGAAATGTCCATCCTTCCTCAGCCAATACTGTCAGTGCACTGCAAGGCTGAACAGTCACATAGCAGAATGGCCAGCAGAAGGGCCTAGTACCTATGTTCAGTAGTCAATCACAACTTTCATGTGAAGCCACAAGAAACCTTCCGATTTCAGAAAACGAGCACGCCCAAGAGAAAAATTAATAATGCCTTATCAAAAATTGATTAAACTGAACAAGAAGGCTGGAAAAAAAAGCAGCAAATTGCAGGAAGCAATGAATGATACTAGTTTCCATTCTGTTAACACAGTAAAGGTGACTGAATTACAACATTCATTAGCAAGATATGGAAGATCTTTCCTTAGTCTATGTGGATTTTAGATGTGTTCATATAGATATACATGGTTTTATTTCCTTCTCTTTCACTCACTCTGTGTACACACATCCTTCAGAGGTAAACCTGAAGAAGAATTCTTCCACAGAAAAGATTTTCTAGTCACTGTGAAGTACTACAGAGAAGTCTCCTTACATAAAAGTTGATTTCACAGTGAAAGCAAATTTTTCTGTCAAGTTCTTTTAACATCAAGGCATGTATTTTCACATTTCATCCTACTGAAGATTTTAATGCTCACACATCAGCCGTGAACTTAGAAATCACAGGAAAAGGTTCTCATGAATCGGCCTTATGATGAGAAAAGCTTCCTTGTAATTCAGGAGAGTCAAGGTTGTGGTCCTTCCTCCCAAAATACTTTCTGCATATTGCTCCATCAGGTGTAACTTATAAAATATTTTAAATCCTCTGGAAGAGGAGACAGAATTAGATCATTATAACTTTTCTATAAAATCAGTCCAGTCCAAGAAAAAAGAAGAAAGGCCAGGAGTGGACATTCTTATAAATCTCTCTCACTAGCCGTGCAAGTAAAAATTATGAAACATATGGTATGTCACAGATGGAGAAATCTCATCAATAATGAATACCTGAAATATCTGAAGAGAGAATGCCAAAGAAACAGAGCCAAACCCTTTCAAGTGGTCCCCAGTGACAGGATGAAGCAATGGGCGCAAACTTAAACATAGGAGGTTCCTTCCAAACACCAGGAAACACTATATTTTTTTTACTGGGAGGGTGAATCAGCACTGGTACAGGTTTTCCTCAGAGATTATAGTCTCCATCCATGTAGCTACTCAAAAAGCCATATGGAAATGGTCCTAGTCAACTGTCTCTGGGTGACTGTTGAGCAAAGCAGTTGGACCACACAGCTTTTAGAGGTCTCTTCCAACATCAGCCATTCTGTGGTTCTAGATCACACAATCATGTATGCATGCATCTCAGCATCATAGAAACTGGCTTATGAATGAAAGCATATGAAAGTATGGCAACTTCAAAGAAAGACTTCTTTCTCAAATAGCACCAACAATGCACAAACATACATGTTTTTTATCACTAAAAAAATCCAACTGCTTACTCTGACTTGCAAGATTAGATAAAGCACTTGTTGACAGCATGTATCAATCAAACATTTTTAAATAGTTAATCAAACACTATATACAGCTGGCTCTTAATTTTCAATAGGTTTCTTAAATTATTGCTTATTACCCTGTTTTTATAGTCCTCCAAAAGTCAATGACTGGTGAGTATTTAATTCACAAAACAGCATCAAACACATACACATTAATGCATTATTAGTGGATCAGTCGCACCTATAAAGTAGACTTATGTGTTTTATTTAACGAGCATTTGCAATGCTAGGTGTTTTATTAGCACCTAACAACTCTAACCATCCACAGTCTGATTAGTTAAAGTTTGAGAGAATATTCAATATCTATTTTTGCTGTGAAAATGCCAAAGAGACAGGTTGAAAGAAGACTAAGAAAAAAAAACAACACGAAATAAATTCCAAATATCTTAAGAGGGAGCTTCAGGGAAACTGAAAAAGTAGGTAGAGGAACTGTTTTAACAATTTTTCATGTTTTGGAAAATATAAGTGACAGGAATATTTTGAGCAAAAGCAATAATGTTCTGAAAAAAACACAATGGTATAAGAAACACTTTTTTTCCCCCTTACTTTTTTTGCAGTTTTTCCAGCCCATGCTACATGTGATATTGCATCCCCTAAACTTCCCTATTCTCAAGTCTTTAGTCTCAAGTCACTGAATCAAGAGAGAAACATGAAACTTTTCCTGGAAGATACTACTTCTTAGGTCATTAAACTGCTAAATGAGCATAATCAGGCACAATACTAGCTTAAGTACTTAAGTACTTCCTAACAGGTTTTCATGGCTTCCACTAAACCAAGGTTTGTTTATATCATCATCACACTCTTAGAATAATAAATGAGGCACACTGTATAACTATGAAACTTTCAATGGCTATTCTTTACCCTATGATTACAGGTAATTCCAACTAGACACTAATAAAGGTGTCATATACAATCTTGATCTTTTAACTCTTCTGGGATTATGGGTGGTGGGGGAAGAGCAGTGACAGAAGAGTGGAAACTAGAAACAAAAGTAGAGTCTAGGAACAAAAATCAGAACCCACTGAAATTCCCACATTTTCTCCTGTAATTTTTTTTTACAAGAAATCTATGGCAAAGTGTAGGTTGCATACACACATCTGGATACTTTACAAAGCAAATCTGTAAAGATTATATTGCATGTATTAGAAAATTCTATTCTATTTAAAATTCAGAAATTTTAATTTCAAAACCAAATCTAGATTTTTGAGCAAAGCCACCATCTTAAGTCAAACCAACTTCTTCCCCACAACGCCCCTTTATTACTCTTCAAATTAATATCTTTGACCATCTCTTACACGCTAATAAAGAGCAATGGCTTCAGATATGCCTTAGAGTTTAAACTTTACTGAAGGAATAATTCTCCTTTGATTTCTAGCTTGGTCACCTGAGACGCTAATTCTCAGCTCAAAAGATTATCTCACACTTCAATAGCTTTGGTGCCTTGGTATAATCATCTGTTCTGAACTTTTTCTGCACTTCACAGATACACTGCAGGGAACAGAGTAGTCGTAAAAGATTTTTATTTTTTTAAACACTGTGAAAGACTGCAGCTAGTTTCATCATAATAGCTGCCGTTTTCTTTAGATTTCAGATACATTTTCCAAAATTTTATTTTAAGTATTATTCAGGGTGCATACAGATAAGAAATCAAAGAAATAGATTGTTTTTCTCCTATTCGCTTGAGGCAATTTCACAAGACTTTGCAAGGCTAGCTACTGCACAGAAAAGAAAGTAAGTCTTTGCTTTAACTGTGATTAATGCTACTTGATCATCAGCAACATACACTTAAACATCCATATTGCAAGTACATATATTTATATATACTACACTATATGTTCTATTATATACTGAAAAAACTATGTATCTATATTTAAATTCAATAGACAATACTATTGAGATAGTCAA
Source organism: Urocolius indicus (assembly GCA_013401255.1). Lineage (NCBI taxonomy): Eukaryota > Metazoa > Chordata > Aves > Coliiformes > Coliidae > Urocolius > Urocolius indicus. The sequence goes on from WBNH01012799.1 coordinate 55,799, forward strand.
CTTGGTTTGGTTTTAAATTTTAAGCCATATAAATAGCATTTCTAAGTATTATGTCTTGATATAAAATTCTTTCAGTGATACCCTGCTGACACAGGAGTTGAGCCACACTGAAGAGAGACAGGAGGCTTATGTTAAGATCAAGTAACCAACTAAAGACCTGTCATCCTCTCATTTATTTAGTAGCTGCAAGAGTTTAGAGTTTTTGACACCTTTGTCAGACAGAATGTTTTTAAAAAATAAAAAGATATATCTCTATAAATATAAATTATGAAACCACACA
>WBNH01012799.1:56542-216969 GCA_013401255.1 Urocolius indicus
TCTATCATTTTTTATATATATATATATATATAAGTATTTTAAACAACAGAATTTCTACCTGTTTACTCTCAGCTTTTCAGTACCAGAAGTACTATGAACTCATAGCAGAGCTGACACAAGACCCTCTCGGCACAAAAAACACAAGGTTGTATACATTAGAGTTGAGTGATTAAAAGATGCAAATCTTCAGGGTCATTTGTATGAGTTAGAGGTACAGAGCTGGAATTACAATTTGTTCAAAAGTGCATACAAACAGTTAATTATCAAACAGAAATTTCATCAGTTATACACCTTTTGTGTATGAAGTGCTGAATTTCTTGTTCTAGTCAGGAATTTGCGATTAAACATATTTTTTTACAATGGAAAACAACACAGATCTGCCAAAACCTAGAATTTATATGAAAAGAAACTTCAATTAGGTTTGTAGTAATGGAAGGAAAAGCTTTTTGATTAAATGATAGAAATTATAAATTCTACTCCTAAAAGATTAATAGTCCAATTATGACATATAGAATCTCTATCATATGATATAGTAATTTTATTAGGGTGTCTCATATTCCAGGTGAGATTCCTAGCTCTGTGGTATTAGTTTTTGCAAGTTTTGTTTGGGTTTGCCTTTTTATTTTGAGGAGTTTCTTTCTTAGTTGGGTTTTTTTTTATAAAAAAAAATACAAACAGTAGTCTCCTGTAGAAGCTGTCAAGGGCTTAATTTTTCAGGTAGAAAACTTTATCTAAAACAGCTTGTATTATGAAAGAATTTTTTTTAAAAAAAAATCCCTTGTATTTCTGTTAGAAAAAAAAAAAAGCAAACAAAAAACCCTAAACCACCCAAAAGAGATGATGATTACTTCTTTCTAACAATTATTGCGAGGCTGATGTCTCAACAACCTCCCTCAGATTTTTTTTGGTTTTTTTGTTTGACATGAGAGCCTTTTCTGGTAAGGGGGAAGGGGCTGTAAAGATGACGCCTGTAAGAAGTTGTTTGCAACTCTCTCCAGCTCTGAGTCAGACCCACTTCTGGGGCTGAGCCAATTAGACGCCTCCACGATCACTTTTTAAGAAGAAGCCGGAAGAGGAGTTTGCTTTTCTCCATCTTCTTCTTGCTTCTTCCTTCTTCTTTCCTTTCTTCTTCTTCTGGCTGGTGGTGGTACAAGGAGTAGGAACAGTGAGAGAAACAACCATGCGGACTCTAAGATCAGTGATGAAATAGAGGAGGAAGTGTAGCAGAGCAGAGACTCCCCTGCGCTCTGTGGAGAGAACTGGTGAAGCTGAGATTTATTTTCACGTCTTTAAAGACTCCGCATCAGCAGCAGAGACTCATTTTGATAAAGCTGACCCCTGGACCAGGGGCAGCAACTCTTTTCACTACAGACCCCGAGCCAGGGGCAGTGATTTTCTTCTTTAAATCTATGGCCGGAGCAGGCCGTGTCCCGGAGGAGGGAGCCAATATTCACAACTGTAACTGTGGGAAGGAACCCACGACAAAGCAGCTCATCAAACCTGTGCCCAGAAGAGGCCTTGTTCCGAGAGAGGGACCCTGTAACTGCAGAAACTGCAACTGCGGTGAAGAATCCACGCCAGAGATATTCACCATTCACATTCATTTTTTTAATTATTTTCTTTTTTTGAAAAGTCCTCATTATTACAGGTATCTCTGAGATCCTGAACTTCCACAGCTGTGGCTTGACCAACAACAACTAGAGAAAAATAAAATAAAACCCATAACTCCTATACAGTAATTCTGTGGATACATTCCACAATGATTTCAGTCTTCTCTGGAACAGCAACGTATTGCTCACTTGCACTGTCATTCACAGTTAATTTTTTTCAGGATTGTGTTTTGTTTTCTGATCAGAACACTGAAATTAAGACGACATCCATGTGATCCAGTAGGGATACAACTGTATTTAACCAGCACAAACAAGCCTCCATGTGATGAAGCAAAAGTGCTTGAGCCATATAAGAGTAAGTTTATTTTGCAGGAGGTGGATATCACACTTCCAGAGAACTCAGCACTGGTCTTCATTCATGTTATTCATCATAATACTTTATTTTGCCAAAATCATTCTTAAGTCTCAACCTGGCTTCCATGTGCTTGCTATCCACTGCTTTATAACAACCTGTTAAGCTTTAATAAATATCTTCTCTGTCACAGAGGGTCCTTCTGAAAACACAACTAAGACTCAACCCATAACAAACTTCAAAGTTCACAATGAAGACACAAATATTTTCATCTCAGGACCTTATGCATTCACCTTTTGGTGACTTGTTTCTGAAATCCATGGACATTAGTGCAAGAAAAGTCAAAGCAAATCACAGCTGCTGCTTCCCTCTTATCCACCACTCCATAAAAAAATACATAATTTGAGATGGTTTGTTCTTCAAAAATGGTGTTGGTTGTTTCTTAATCCATATTAATTTCCACTTTAAAAGGATACTAGAATAAATTATTAAAAGTTTATAAGAACATATATGTCAATTACATACACACAGTCCACTTTTTACCTTGACCAATGAAACAAAGATTTCTGTCATCAGATATTTAGTTTCCTTTTGCAGCTTGCATGTACCTACTCTGACTTTCTTTTTTTGAAGCAAAATTAAGAAACTTATTTATTGAGTATTTTGATTGAGAGGTCTGGATTTTACCCTATTGACATATGCTATTCCTTTGCACTTATCTTTTACAGCAGAGGTAGATGTCAAACCTCAAGACTGCATCCAGTTGAACCCATGCCAATTCGAATTATCAACACCCTACTTCAAAACTTTTGTCTTTAAAAATCAATATTCATAGCACTGTGCTATGGATTCTAAGCAGATAGTATCAATGAAAACAATTTAGTCACATTTACTGCACAATTCTGAAGGCTTGAAACAGTATGCAAATACAAAGGACATGTAAATGCAAAAAATCAGATGCAGCCTTTAATGAATGCATCCTTTAATGTTGCACAATAATTTCAAAGTAGTGTTTGTTTAGGCTAGATAGTCTAATAAGATTTTATTTCTTCAACTACTGTAATTTAATTTTATGGAAAATTATCTCCAAAGTCAGCACCCAAAACAAAATTAAACATACAGAAGTTCTAGAAAATCAGAATAAAACAGTTCTGAGAAAAACAATTATCTAAATAGTTCAGTTTCACTGTGTAGGGGACTCAGTGGTGTTTTTTCTGTTTGTATATTTCCTAAGTATCATTCAGGTGAGGTCGGCAAAGAACTTCTCCTATCTGTTTTACTTCTCAGGTAAGACACAGCCACTACTTGACTTAATGATAGGACATAATTAATGTATTTACTGTGAAAATACAGTTAAAAAAAAAAAGCTCCTTATAAATGCCACATATATGAAAAATAAAGAAAACATGTATTAAAGCATATACATTTTTCCCATAATTTCACCAAAAGTTGAACATCAAAAAGAAGAGCAAAGCTGCAGCATAATCCAAACTAAAATCTTTTTTTTTCAGTGACAAAGATTTCAGAAAAGATATTCTGCACAATTTTTCAGAGATCTATCCCTAGCGTGAACATTTCATTTTCTCTGATTAACATAATATCTGCATGCTTAACTCACTACTCACAACAGCAGATTGGCTTCTGAAGATGGGAAGTAATGGTCTACAAAGTGAGTACATTTGAATCCCTTGCCACTACAAGAAAAAAAAAATCAATAAACTGATCAATTTTGAAGCTGAGCTGTTTTATTACACAGTAATGAAGCTTAGAATTTTTTCAACCACCACGTGAGATCGGGATTACCAAACAGTTAAAGGCAAGTGGTGTTTGTAGACATTTTCTTAATCAAATGATTCTGCAAAGGTATGCAGATGTCCAAAATTATTAAATATAAATTAAAAATTTTTCAAGCTATACAGACATGTATCTGCAACTGGCTCACATTGAATCTATAAATATGAAAAGTGCAAAGTAGTAGAATGGTTTCTCTAATTGAATTAAGAAACTTCACACTGTTCCTGTGGAATACAGCCTACTTTATATTAATAAAATTAAGTATGTAGCTTTATAGGTAATTATTTTCTATGTTGGTTTCAGTGTTACACTGGCTGTTAAAGGGTTTCTTTTTCCTAAAAATTCAGAGAACAAAAAAAATTCAAATTGCCTATACCTATTTCCTTTGAATGACTTCACCCATGAACTTTGTATATGTTAGAATTTTCACATTCATTACTGTTGCAATTTTCATTATTGACACCCAGTGTGACATTGAACAGAGAAGTTGCCTCTTTCTCCTCTCATGAAACAGGAAGATCTCTTTTCATTCCATGTGATGAAGAATCAATAAATTCATTCTATCTAATGGATCCATAAAAATAATTAACATGTGCTTCCATTTTGTAGTAGACACAAACATTTCTATAGCAAGGCAGAGAAGATAGCTTTTGAAAACTGCTTACAATTTCAGAATGAAAACAGCATGCCATCTGTGATGGCCATTCAGATGCTTCTCCGGCAAACATTAGGCTATTTATCCCATCCAGAAAATTTGCTTTATGAAACTAAACTCTTTACAGATACATTTTTTTCTTATTTTTCTTCTTTTTATGATTTTAATCTTGTTATATAGTACCAGTGACTTACACCTTTGTTTTGAAGTTTGATGGCTAACTGCATGCATAAGTACATATATACTTCTATTCAAGTCTCCACATTTTCAAGTTTTTCATATAGAAAAGGGAGAGAACACTTAATGTTCCTGTCTCCCAGAACACTCAAGTTTTTCCCAAATTCAGTTGCTGCTGATTGCTTTGCTTGCTGCCTTCACTTTCTTTGCCTCATTAATTTCTGATATCTGCTGCATGGCTTACCGAACAATAACGTATGCTCTCTGATCTTTCACTCACTCCTGCAACCTTTTCAAGTACACCTAGCAAAACAAAACTAATTTGTTTGTTGTAGTTTACCTCTGTAACATTTGGCAGAAGTGTAAATACTCACACAAGAATAAATGTTTGCACATCAGAGTGAAATTGAGTTTCACCTGAATATATTTGATCATGCATCAGTAAATGATAGGTGTATTTTGACTTCTATATATGAAATGTGGTTAAGAATACATATCACTATTTAAAAAAAATACCTTGCATATATATATTAGTATGTTTTACAATTATTCTTTTTGCATGTTAAAAGATTGCAGTGATTTCCCCACTTATCCCATCACATTCATTATCAGTTCCTGATGCCATATAGTTTGAGATATTGTTATTCATTTTTAGACATCTGAGTGGAGATTTGTGCATTTTTGAGCTTCTGTCTCAAGAAAGCATCTTAAGTGCTTTAAAGCCATGAGCTGCTAAAATTGTTCAACAGCAATATGAAATGTTCGGAGAAACATACATGCAAGGGCAAAATTGTGGGTCTGATTTTTGGTTCAGCAGCCAAATTCCTAAATTAGAAGAGAAATGCTACAATCCAGATTGATTTTATGTTTTGTCAGAGAAAGAGAGTTTATATTTACATCATTAATAAAATATATCACTGAATCAGAAAAAAAGATGTTTTAAAAAAACAAAGATGTAACACAGAGAAGGCTTCATTGCAAGTACTTCTGGGAATACTGGACCTTCAAGTTCACTGATACTTTTATTTCCCCTGGGAGTTTCATTTTTCCGTTTTTTACTGCTTGCTGTTTCCACATTCTTGCAAAATTGCTAATATCACAGATATTATGTACAGATCAGAGATTTTTCTATTGATAACATGCATAAAAGAAACAAGCTTTTGAAGTTATACATGCTCAATTCCATCCTCTGTCTCATATGTAAGTGCAAAGATTTACAAAAGTTGGTGTTTCTTTAACAGTATACCTGCTTTCATTTCTATTTCACTACAAAGTATATTAGCTTGCATTATTTCCTTGTGCTCCTTTAAAATAAGTTGAAATCTGGCTCTTAAGAAGAGGCACTCATCTCCTTTTTTTGGTCATTTTGCTGTTTCTAGAACTACACTCTTGAAACTTTCTAGGGAGCCCTTGCTTGGCAGCTATTACCTCATCACTTTTACTGAGGGTACAGCTCTGTAGCTACCACGTATGCAGAGCTGCCAACAAATTCCAGAGCAAGGGCTGCTAATAAAGAACAGTCCTGAAAGAATGCTGAGTTTTAAAGATATTTATTTTGTCAATCTGTCACCAGAAATATGAATATGGAGTCAAATTTATTTCTGCCAGTTCCCAGAGTTGCAAAACACACTATTTTTTTTTTTTTTAAAGGGTAAGAAACTAGTGTACCAAACAAACACATACATGCAAAAGACCCTTTGTTTTCTATCATCATGGAACATAAAATATTGTTATACATAAGTACATTTTCTAGTGAGGGATCCTTGCTAATAAACAGAATTTATAGTGTTGCAATATACAGACAGTATGCTCTCCTCTTGGACAATTTACAGTCCAGAAATATTTGCTGTGCTTCTAGATCTTCTGCTCAAAATTGTATTCAGAGTAGAATACTTCTTTAAGATTTGGATTTTATCTCAGTTTCATAATTTCAATGAATTGTTACTCCTATAAATGCTAAAATGCTGCTCCACTAAATAAATGAAATATATTGTTATGTCAGACATAAGAAGGCAAAAAAACACTCCCCAAAGCAAAATCACTTTGCAACAGAAAATTCTACATTGTTGTGAAATTAATGTTTTGCATAACATTAATACGGAGAGGATAACTGTGAATTTTGTCATAATTTTTGCCCATCAGAGTAGTGAAAGTCTATGATCTTTTTCATCATTCTTTTCTACGTGAATCGCAATTTGACTTTTTATAGAGTAGGTGCAGAAAGCTTCACAGACCTGTCCAGATCTACTCATACACACTCTAACTGAAACAAGATCAAAATTCCTCCCTAGCTAAGAATCACATTCAAACCTTAAAAACCTTCCTCCACATGAAATATTGTTTCCTTTAAAAAAGGGAATCCATGACCATCTGTATACAAAGCTGAAGTCTGTTCAGTGTAAGTAATTCTAAAATTTTCCAGAAGAAATGATCTAAAGAAAAAGTGGAGAAGAAAATTAGAATCTATTCAGGACAATAAAAGATAACTATATAGCACATTCAAAGGTTATGATGTGTGTGTCATATTTTGTCATTTCTCACCCTTGCTGTATTTATACTTTAGTAGCTCTTTTTTTATTGTGAGATTGTTTACACATAAAAATAATTTCCTAAGTAAAGAGGAGGAAAAAATATTGAGCATCATTGTTCATATAATCATTGAATGAATAGACTTCTAGGAATCATTTATAGTTTGAATTCAAAGTTGAATAACAAAATTGTAACACTGTATGCAATTAATCCCCCAGTGTTACAGCAAATTGTATTGGGAAAGTGTTCACCAGACTGCAACTGAAGGAACTGACAGACAAAGCTCTTGACCTCTCCAATACTTTAGAGAAGACTTTGTTAGGAAATTCTTCTTTGTCAGCCTCTCTGCAACAGTTAAAAACAAATCTCAGACTGGATTCACACACATGTCTGAAAAGCTGAAGGTAAAGTCAGATGAGTTCTAAACCCCTAAAATGCTATACAATCTAAGCAGTAACAATAACAAAAACATTATTGAAGCAATGTATCTATGCCCACAAACCTAACATGCTACTAGACATACTGCAGAGGAAACTACCATCCACAATATGGAATACTTTTCACTCTTTTAGAAGCTGCTGCTGCTGCTGCACCATTTCCACTCTCTGCCTCAGGAGTTTCAGTCAAAAATATGAATAGAGTAAGTGACGATTTTCTCTTGAGAACATGGATGCAGATGTTTCCCTGTAAAAATGCTTCTTTTGTGCTAGAATTCTATGTTTTACATAGATCACAGAAACCACAGAAATGCAAAGGAAAAATTCTCATTTATTTCATCATAGTTTGTAGTGTCTGCAAATCTTGTAAATTCTATCAGTTTAACACACAACTAAAAATCAAATACAAATGCCGCAGGAATGCTTAGTTGGGTTTTTTTGATCCCGTGTCACTACGCTGTGACACAAATTTTAATTTAGGAATTCCTACTCTTATCAAAACTCAAAGCTGAAGAATATCTTGGTTTTACTGGACTGATGTTAATGAGAAAAATCAGGATTTTTCTCTTTGTCCTTTTTCAGTTATTTTCTGAGCAAAATTGTCTGTTACTGTAAAGTTTCACTGTAAAGTTTCACTGAAAATCTTAGCATTACAAAGTGTAATAACAATAACAAAACTTTAAAAATTATAATTAATTAAAAAGTTCAACTTTAAAGTATTCAAAACAAGAAAAAAAAAAAGACTTCTTTTCTTACTGTCCCCTGTATCTGCCCGTTGGAAATATTTTACTTCATTTTGTGTAGGTCATAGAAAGAACAGCAACAGAAATATCTTTTTAGTCTAATTAATGTCACACCCTAATTAGAGTAGCTCTTCAGTGAACTTCTTGCCATTGCTATTTTCATTATCTCAGGGAACCTTCTCTCTGCATACACACAATTCAGAGAGTGAGGTATGAGAAATGGGTTATGAACTGTGAATGATGTACAGCCAAGAAGGCTTCAGATCCAGCAAGAGAATGACTGCAAAAAAACGTTTGAAAATGTTTAAAAGATTTACAAAAGGCACAGCAAATCTAATAACATAAGAATTTGCTGGCCCTTGATAAAATGGGCCTAAGTTAGGAAACATTATTTTTCCCCATACTACACAACTGTTTGCGGCAGCACTGGCACAGTATTTTTAATGAAAAAATCTTAAAAATAAGTTATTAAAAGTACATAAATAAATAGAATAAGGATCTATGAAAAAATTAAATAAATTATTTTGCATAGTGATGCTCAAATCCCTACACTGTTGATTATAGAAAGCTAAGACTATTTCAGAGGACAGATCATTCCATACTTGTCTTCTTTCTCTATTATTTTCCTGACCATTCTTTTTTACCTCTGCTAGAAACAACACATTGAGTTAGGAATACCCTTAGATTTCTACCAACACAATCAGTCTTCTCAGCAAAGCACATACACTATCATTTGCCATGTGACTCAGTAAGCCCAACACTAATTCTCTTATGGCTATTCTCAAGTTCCAAATTGTGAATTTAATAAACATATTCACTCTGGGTTAACACAGACCTCAGATTAAATTTATGTTAATTACTGGTATGAAATTATCAGCAGCTTTGGCTTGTTTCTTTCCTCCTTCTGTGTCATTTCCACAGAATCACAGAATGGTAGGGGTTTGAAGGGATCTCTAGAGATCATCTAGCCCAACCTCCCTGATAAAGCAAGTCCACCTTGATCAGATTGCATAGAAACATGTACAGGCAGGTTTTGAAAACCTCTGGAGAAGGAGACTAAAACAAAGCAAAATATTAGGTAGTCTATACCTCAAAGAAAATCACTTATGATTTAGTTGTGGTTTAGATTTCATGTTTATTATACTTTCTAGTAATAGAATATTTTATCCTTTTTTACACTGAAAAACAATGTTAACATAGAAAGGGAACATAATATATATGGAGCAAATTATTCCTGTCTCTAATTAAAGTCTTTTTAATCTAATCAAAATAGAACAAATAGTTATTACTAGTTCAGTTACTGTAATATATACACTCAGAACCCACCTTAACTGCTGACCAAAGGAAAAAAAAAGAGTAATCAAGTTCAAAGCTTTGTAGAAGAAGTTATTGCTACCTGCTTAACTAGTTATTTGTAGGGTTTCTCTGGCTGATTCCATGATGTTCTCATGGATGCTAAGAGTGATGCTGCCAATCTTTGTCAGGAGAGGGTGGGGATGTCACAGAAATATCAGTATATTTTCAGTGGGGAATGGCAGATGAGAGACTCTTGCTCAGTCTTGAGATCTGCATGAGTTTATCCAAATCACAGAATCGTAGCATCACAGGATCTTAAGGGTGGAAGGAACCTAAAAAGATCATCTAGTCCAACCCTGCTCCTCGAGCAGGGCCACCTAGTGTAGGCAACACAGGAACTCATGCAGGTGGGTTTTGAATGTCCTTAGAGAAGGACAATCCATGACCCATCTGGGCAGACAGTTCCAGTGCTCTGTCACCCTTACAGTGAAGAATTTTTAACTTGTGTTTCCTTGGAACTTCTTATGCTCCACCTTGTACCCATTGCCCCTTGTCCTATCATAGGACATCATTGAGAAGAGCCTGGCTCCATCCTCCTGACACCCTACCTTTACATTTTTGTAAACACTAATGAGGTCATCCCTCAGTCTTGTCTTCTCCAAGCTAAAGAGCACCAGCTCCCTCAGCCTTTCTTCATAAGGGAGATGCTTCACTCCCTTCATCATCTTGATGGCCCTATGCTGAACTCTCTCCAGCAGCTCCCTGTCCTTCTTGAAGTGAGGGGCACAAAACTGGACAAAATATTTCAGGTGTGGTCTCATGAGGGCAGAGTAGAACCTCTCTTGCCCTACTGCCCAAATCCATTCTAATACATCCCAGGATGTCATTGGCCTTCTTGGCCACAAGGGCACATTGCTGGCTCATGGTCATCCTGCTGTCCACCAGGACTCCCAGATCCCTTTCCCCTACACTACTCTATACGAGTTCATTCCCCAGCCTGTACTGGTACATGGGGTTATTCTTTCTCAGATCTAGCACTCTTCACTTGCCCTTGTTGAATTTCATTAGATTTCTCCCCATCTAACTCTCCAGCCTGCCCAGGTCTCCCTGAATTGCAGCACAGCCTTCTGGAGTGCCAACCACTCCCCTCAGCTTAGTATCATCAGTAAACTTGCTGACAGTGCCCTCTGTTACCTCAGCAAGGTCGTTAACAAATATATTGAAGAGTACAGGTCGCAGCACTAACCCCTGGAGTACTCCATTAGGTATAGGCCTCCAACTAGATCCTGCCCCATTTGATCACCACTTTTTGTCTTCTTCCCTTCAACCAGTTAACAATCCACCTCACTAACTGATCATCCAGCCCACATATTGTCAGTTTTACTGTTAGAATGCTGTGGGAGATGGTGTCAAATGCTTTACTGAAATCAAGATAAACCACATCCACTGCACTATCACCATCTATCCACCTGGTTACATCTTCATAAAAGGCTATCAGGTTGGTCAAACATGACTTCCCCTTGTAAAGCCATGTTGACTGCTCCTAATGACCCTTTTGTCCTTTATATGCCTGGAGACAGTACCCTGTAGAAGTCGTTCCATCACCTTTCCAGGGATGGAAGTGAGGCTGACTGGTCTATAGTTATCCAGTTCCTCCTTCTTGACCTTTTTGAAGACTGGAGTGATATTTGCTTTCCTCCAGTCCTCTGGCACCTCTCCTGTTCTCCACAAGTTACTGAAGATGATGGAGAGTGGTCTAGCAACAACTTCTGCCAGCTCCTTCAGCACCTGCAGGTGCATCCCATCAGGGCCCATGGATTTATGTACATCCAGATTGCTCAACTGATCCTTAACTCAGTCCTCATCAACTAAACAAAACTCCTCCTTTTAACCTGACTTCCTCTGGAGTCTGGGGCTCCTGAGGACAGTCTCCAGAAGTATAGACAGAGGCAAAGAAGGCATTCAGTAACTCTGCCTTCTCTGTATCCTCTGTCACCAGGGCACCCACCTCATTCAACAGTGGGCCTACATTGCCTCTAGCATTAGTTTTACTTACAATGTATTTGAAGAAGCCTTTCTTTTTGTCCTTGACCTCCCTTGCAAGGCACAACTCCAATGAGGCTTTAGCTTTCCTAATTGCCTCCCTACATGCTCTGATGACAGTCTTATATTTATCCCAAGTGGCCATCCCTTCCTTCCATGATCTATAGACTCTCTTCTTCCACTTGAGTTTGCTCAGCAGTTCCCTGTTTAACCATGCAGGTCTCCTGGCTCCCTTGCTTGATTTCTTCCTGCTGGAATGGCTCTGATCCCAAGTCTGGAAAAAGTGATCTTTGAACAGAGACCAACTATTTTGAGCCTCTTTATCCTCTAATACGCTGTCCCATGAGATGTCCCCTAACAATTGCTTAAAAAGGCCAAAGCTAGCCCTGTTAAAGTCCTTGCCATGAACCTTCACTGCTTCAACCAGACCCTGCTTGCTCACAAGCATAAGATCCAATAGTGTTCTTCTCCTAGTTGCCACATTTGCATCAAGAAGTTATTGTTGATGCACTGAAGGAACCTCTTGCACTGTAAGTGACTAGCCGTGTAGGACTTCCAACAGATGTCTAGGCAGTTGAAATCCTCCATGAGAACTAGCGCCTGTGATTTTGAGGCTGCTCCCAGCTGCCTGCAGAAGGCCTCATCAACTTCCTCACACTTTCTTAACACAGTTCAATTTTCTCTTCACTGATTTCCATGTAAGTCTACAAGAAAAAGTTGGCATGCAATTTTCATTTTTGATACAAAGCAGATACTTTAATCTGCCCTTCCATTCCTTGACTGCAAAATGGCATTAAAACACTACTGTGCAAATAATTAGGAAATGTGTGTATCATGCATGATTCTTAATACAGCCTTACAAGTTGGTTTCTGATATACTAATGCCATGCAGCCCTAAAGTAATCTTGGATGCATGAAGGATGCACAGACACATTTCACATACTTGTACAGAATTTTTATCTAGTCTAGAAGAAAATATAAGTTCACATATCTGTGGGTTTATTTCCTACTTTTCAAAACATAGAGCTTGTAAACACATTTATCTACAAAAATAAGAGACATCAAAATAAACTGGTTATTTTTATCATTGAAAGACTGAGACTGTAGAAACATATAGCCTGAGCTTTATGTCATGAGTACTCATTTTGTAGTTAAAAATTGTGACCCTTGCTCTACTTAGATTCTAGATGATTTAGAAAGATTACAAGTCTCGTCTTTCCAGCTTGCTCTGTATACCTGCCAGTAAGTGTGGTTTTCCGCTTCTTTCTGCTTGAAACAAAATTATTTAACAAGTTCTGAAAAATTTCACAATTCTCTTTGAAAAGGTGGACTGAAAACAGGAAAGGGATGCCACACAGATCTCTGAGCAAAGTAGTAACTGATGCATGCATGAGGTGGGAAGCTGCAGATTCTTGGTTTGAAAAATATATATTGGCAAAATTATTTGTATCTCTTTGTGTATAGATGCAGAAACATTATTGAAGCATCTCCACAGCATACTTGCATCTCTTTAAGTCTTGCTAGACTTATAACAGTGATAAGATAACCTTCAGAACTTCAGATAATAATCTCAACATTAAGCAGCTCATCAAAAATATCATAACTTTTGCTGCTTTCTTTACTGGGACTTCTGTCTTTCTTGTTTCCTCGTTTGCTATGATCACTGTTTCAATGCTCTCCTCCAACCCTCTGCCAGAGACAGTAACAGTATTTCCTTAAAGAACTGACAGTTGCTTGGTCTCTTCTCCTCTCTCACCCCCCTTCCTCCCCCCCTGCAATTTACACAGCTAGATTACATAACCCACTTCAGTCCCTTGTTTATTTTCCACCTTCACAGGTCTCTAGTTTGAATTTTCAAGCATTCTGACATCTAAGCAAGACAAATCCTCAAACATGTCAGATTATCTTGCTTAGTTTATAGAACACTGAATAGCTCAAGGGATTGCTAATGGCTAGAGAGTCTTTTGTTTACAGGCTGTGGTTTCAATACTAAATCATGCACACTATGGCCTTGAGTCAGTTTTATCTGATGCCTGTTTCACAAGAATACATAAGCTCATTGAGCTCAACATCAGTTTTTTACAATAGCACATGATCACAGCTAACACTTCTGCTGTCAGTCTTGGGGGAAAAAAAAAAAAAACTGAGTACAGAAACAGAAAGTGAGGAAATACTTTACATGTACAGTGATGTTTGAAGCAGTCAATACTCATGTTACTGGGCCTACATGTTGTGGTGCAGCCTGGTGCCATGCAAAGTTGCCAGTCAAGTCCTAAAAGCAGCACACAGCTATAAAAATATCAAGCTGGATTTATTATTTCGGACGTAGCATCTCCCTAACAAAGGTATACTTCTAAGCTTTTGTGTTTCTCTAGAAAGTACATGCTTGTTTGCAGGCATGAGTGTCTGCAGGGAGGAGTGTCATTGTGGGGAAGAGTGCTTTGCTAATCCCAGCCAGCATCCTGAAGTACTGGTCCTGTCATCATCAAAACTTAATTTATACAACAGTAATATCACCTTTCTGTGAATAACTCAAACGTGCTTTCTTATTCTTAAGACACATGAAAGAAAAAAAATATAGATATATTCTCTTAATAATTACCTACATTTGGGTTGTTCAATTGTCTATTTGCTCATGTAAGAATGTATTGGATCAAAATAAGTTTGCTATCACATCTCCAACAGTAAGCAGCGTCAGATGTAAGGAAAAGCACAGGTCACACAAATATAAAGTGATACTCCCCTTGCTAAATGCCCTCAGCTTCCAAAAGTCTGTTTTTCCTGATCTTTTTTACCTGAAGGTTCCTTTTGAACACTGGACTCAACAGCCACCTATGAACCCTACCTCCATGTATCTGCGATGTCCCTCTTAATTATATAAAAAGGCAGAAATGGCTACGTCTGTGGACTTATATATGTGTACTAAAACACATGCAAAGAACAGTAAGAAGGAAACAAAAAAAAACTATCTAATTTAGCTCCTTAGCTTTGTAACAGAAACAAATCTGGAGACTGGCTATTTCCCACAGGCTTTTCCAATCAAAACCCCTCCTACTCTGAGTATCTGCTGAACAAAAAGAGAACTGGATTATTATACTAATGAAGAAATGATCCTGTCACTGGTCCAGAGTCAATTAAACGTGTGTGGGGGGGGCGTATACGGATGTTGGGAATTTATTTGTTAAAGTTAACTAGAAGGCAGCACTTAATTTAAAACAGAAAATTTTAGACCTCTCCTGAGAAGTATGAATAGCTTGCAGCTGCCTTAAACCTTCCTGAGATTTGAATAAACTACATTTTTATTAGAGTTGGATTATACTAGCAGCCATCCAGGAGGTTCAAATGCCTAACCACTGGAGACAATCAGAAGCACACAAAGATCTCTGCATAATGAACATAAATATCCTTTCAAAAAGAAAGTCATAATCTACTCTGCTGTAATCAAGTCTACATTGTTGCACAAAGAATTTTAAGCAGAAAAGCAATAGACAGGACAAGAAAAAAGAGAGGAACAAAAGAAATTCAAATGTTTCTCCATGATCACCCTGTTTTAATTGTTTTTCAATAAAATAATTACATATGATAGTTTATTATTAATGTCTTCCATCTCATAAGTACAATTCTAACAATAACAAGGTAGTCTGTCATCTTCATATTTTAAATCAAAACTTCTTTAAGGAGTTGTAGTGGTTTTGGCCTGGGCCAGGTTTTTCAGTAGCGGGGGGCTAGGGGAGTGGCTTCTTTGAACAGAGAGTTGCCAGAAGCTTCCCCTGTAGCTGACAGGGTTAAGGCCAATAAGTTTTAAATTGGACCCTGCACCTTACTGAGGCCTGGCCAATTAGTGATGGTGGTAACGCCTCTGTGAATAACATATTTGAGCAGAAGAAGTTGTTGCACAGTTGTGGAACTGCAGCAGCAACAGGGAGAGAGAATGTGAAAACATCTCCGCAGACACCAAGATCAGTGGAGAAGGAGGGGGAGGAGGGTGCCTAGGCACTGAGAAGACACCCCTGCGACATGTGAGAGATCCACTTGCAGCCCATGGGGGAGGTGCCCACACCAGAGCAGGTTTGCTGTCAGGACTTGCGATCCCGTGAGGGGACCCAGGCTGGAGCAGCCTGTCCCTGAAGGACTGTCTCTCTCGGTGGATGACCCACGCTGGGCAGCTTGTGTGGAGCTGCCCCGTGGGAGGGCCCATGCCNTGTTATATTCCTCTCTCTCTCTCCTGTCCAGTTTAGGAGGGGGAGTAATATTATGACTGGGTGGGTATTGGCCTAAACCACCACAGGAGTTTTGAAGTGGGTCTAGGATTTCGGTATATATTTTTCAGACTGTACCTCAAAAGTACAGACTCACTGCCTATTGCCAACAATATGGGAACAGCTTTAGAGATAGCTTTGGAGAGCTTATAATCCTTTCAAACAAGGGCAATCCCCGAGTAAACCTCAGCCCAGGTAAGGAGCTGGCTGTCAAATATGCCTGGAGGAGCTCTTGATCTTCATTCATTACCTGATTCTCTTTTCTGTTGCATAACAACTGGTGGTGGACTTCACTAAGTGACTTTTCAACATTGAGAGTAATAACATCATCATTTTGAATTTTACATGTTTGTTTCACAACATTCAGAAAAGAGAATTGTATAGGAAACATGGGACCAACCTCCAGAAGAAAATGCATCTTACTTTGGACAGTGTTTGTCTCTTTTTCAGTGAATTCATATCCTAAAGATTCTGATGAATGGAAAACTTATATACTTCATTTTATATAACCTGAGTTATACTAATCCAGAACATACATCATCTTTTGTCTCTTGGCAGTAAAATCCTTCTAGAGGTATTACCTTTTTTGAATCGCATGGGTAGGAATTAAATAAAATGACAAAACAGACTCCAGTACTTGACTTAGAGGGTAAAGTAAGGAAAGTTTATTCTACAAGAAACAGAACAGAATAAAAGCAAAAAGGGAGCAGGATGATTGAGAAAATTACAACCAGCACTTTAAGATCTCCCTCCCCCATCCCTCCTTTCTTCCTGGGCCCAGCTCACTGCTCCTGATATCTCTACCTACTCCCCCCTCAATGTCCCCCCTAAACTTCCTACAGGAGCCATCTTTACAGCCTCTTCCTCTTTACCAGAAATTACTTTCATGTCAAACATGACAAGATCTCTTCCATTCTATGATTCTATGATAATTGAATGTACTGTAAAATAATGTCAGACAAGCATTAGGAAATATTTATTGCAAAAACTTCCCTAAAATCATGCAAAATATTTTCACAACAATCAGTTATTTAATGAATATCTCATGTTTACATTTCATGCCCATGAACAACACGTCTACAGTGAGTGCTATTTATGGGGCACGATTAAATTATTTGGTTTTTCTCTACATGCCTGACAGCACTTCCAAATTACATGAAGAATTTCTACTAGGTCACACAGTCTTTTTTAGGATAGGTACGTATAATTATATCTGAATGCAGAACTGAGTATTTAGGTAATATATAAAAGTAGCAATGGTCTATTCAAACTTGTATTAAATACTACAGGTATAAAAGATGTCAAATATTTCTTTAAGAGATAAAGATTGTGTGCATCCTTAGTAAATTTGCAGATGACAAGTTGGGCGTAGACCTGTTTGAGGGCACAAAGGCTCTTCAGACTGACCTGGACAGGCTGGAGTGATGGGCTGAGGCCAATTGCATGAGGTTTACAAAGCCAAGTGCTGGGTCCTGCAGCTGGGCCACAACAACCCCAGGCAACACTACAGGCTTGGGGCAGAGCGGCTGGAAAGCTGTCTTATAGAAAAGGATCTGGGAGTGGCAATTGACAGCCATCTGAACATGAGCCAGCAGTGTGCCCAGGTGGCCAAGGCGGCCAATGGTGTCTTGGCTTCTATCAGAAATAGTGTGACCAGCAAGACCAAGGAGGTGATTGTCCCTCTGTACTCCACGCTGGTGAGGCTGCACAAATACTATGTCCAGATCTCTACAAGGACATGGAGGTGCAGGAGTGTGTCCAGAGATACGCAATGAAGCTGATGAAGAGTCTAGAGAACAGGGCTTATGAAGAGTGGCTGAGGGAGCTGGAGATGTTTAGCTTAGAGAAGAAGAGGCTGAGGGGAGACATGATCACCCTCTAGAACAACCTGAAGGGGAGTTATAGTGATGGGGGGTCAATCTCTTCTCCACGAATAAATGATAGAACATGAGGAAGCAGGTTCAAGTTGTGCCAGGGGAGGTTTAGATGGGACATTAGGAAGAACTTTTTCACCAAGGGGGTTATTAAGCATTAGAACAGACTGCTCAGGGAGGTGGTGGCGTCATCGTCTCTGGGGATATTTTAAAGATATGTAGGTGAAGTGTTGACTGATATAGTTTAATTTAGTGACAGGCTTGGCAGGTTAGTGGCTGGACTTGATAATCTTAAAGATCTTTTCCAATCATAAGGATTCCATGATTATTCCAATGTAGTAATCAAAAATCTTGCAACAATCCTCTTTACAGGCTTATTTCTACATAAAACATAACAATAAAGCCATCTTAGAAAGACAGTATTTTAAATTAATAAAAAACAAAATACAAACAGTCAGAAAAAAATATAAGACCAAATCAAAGCTTCAGGTCTAGATAGTAAGGTACGTAAATCTAAGTTAAATACCAAATAAGTAGGCTGCCTTGTAAACTCCTGAGTAAACTTTATCTATCCATTCCCTAAGTATAACAATATTTCCACTATCTTGTTACTATTAAATACAAAACTCAATTTAAAAAAATCCCAAAATTAGGTGGAACACAATGAAGTTTATGGATTTTAAGACTATGCCAAAAATGTTACCTGAAAAGGAACTTTCAAGAAAAAAAATAGAGAAAAGGAGAGAAATTGTGGCACAAAATAAACATGTCTTAACAATGGGACCCACTATGCTCCAGATTAGTTTCCCAAGACAAATGCTGAAAGTCTCATCTCTTGATTAATTAAAACAAAGCACTGGAAAATATACATCCTAAATATACCAGGGCAGTCTTGCAGTGGATAAGATTGAAGTGATCAGCATAACAGGTATTTTTCTAATTCTATGACTAAGAAAATACTGCATTTAAAAGGGAAATGTATTATTAATGGCACATACAAAGATTGATATTTGCTATCAGTTTTTATGTTTCCTACACAACCAAGTACATAATTTCATTAATACATACATATCCCAGGAGAGACTAAACAAGAAGGAAAAGGGGGAAATAAAAAGATAAGTCATTTAGTTCATTAAGAATGTAATAGCTATTTGGAGCCATAAGACACAAGTATAGAGTAGTGAAGAATAGCAGGTTCAACAGTTCATAAGGTAAATGCAGAATTCAGCTTTGAGAAGGAGAGGAGGACAAAAGATACACAGCATCGCTTAAAATTTTATGTTTAAAAAAGCAGGTTTAGATCTTAGATGAAAAACTCAGACAAAATCAATCGTTTCAGATATGTTGTCTTTGAAACAGGGGCTTTGGCTATAGAAATGTAATAACGTACTGGATATGCAGTCAGTGGAATCTAATTTGAAGTCATCTAATCCATTTAGTGCTGATGTCTGTATCATTGAGGGAGATCACCTACAGATAGCTCAGTATCTCACATAGCACTTTGGAAAAAAAAAAGCAAAAAATAGGGAAAAAAAAAGAAATGGAGTTGAGGGAAAAAAAGTAAGGAAGATTTGACTCAATGCAGAAAAGGAAAATAAGGTAAGGTGAAATTAGCACTATCAGAAAATAAAAGGGATCCTTCTAAACTACCTAAATACGACAGAATGTAAGTACCACTTTGTTCCACCAACAACTTGAATATTTGAGAATAAAAAAATAAAAGACAAAACCCCCCACATTTAGTAATAGTAATAAAAAGCAATTAAAGCTCTTTCAGGGAAACATCCTGAAAAGAAGCTACTAAGACAAAGGCTGGATGGATACAACTACACAGCAGCTAGTATCTGATATCATTCTACTGCAGTCAATATGAAAGAGAAAATAATTTCTTCAATAACATACTAGTGTATTTACAATATGTACCTGTGACAAGTCTCAGTATGTTTTCACCTCTGTATTCATATGTTTGAATCTGTATCATCTTTTGAACTACAGTCCCCCTAGATTTCTTGGTGAAAATGAGGCACTCATGCTGTTTGCCTGTTAACCAGGCCATTTTAACAGCCTAGGGGGAAATTTTCTGTTTCATACTCCCAAGCCAGGGAATAGGTGAGTCTTCATATTTGTTTTAGATTACTAGCCACAATGCTTGGGTCCCATCTTTACAGACACAACTACATTATTAAAAAAAAAAAAAAAAGAAAAAAAAAGAAAAAGAAAGGAATACTAATCTGTACAAGAATCCTAGAACACTGTCAAAATTGCCTAAAGGGGCAGGGGTCTGCATGCTTTATTTTATCACAAAATTTCATGTTTAAAGCCCTGCACTTTTTTTTTCCTTCAAATGCAGAACTCTAAAACTATCCATTTTTGATTATTAGGAATTTGTTGACTTAACATGTAACATGCTTTATTGGTTTTTTGTTGGGCTGTTACAATAAAATCAAGTTTTTCAAGCCTGCAGCCACCAGGAGCATAGGGATTAAAAAAAAAGAAAAACAAATAAACAAAGACAGGGGAAAAAAACCACCAAAAAAATAGTAAGTAGCTACACTCTTAAGTGACAAAACCCAAAAGATTGGGTTGGCAGCATTCTGTCTCTGAGGCCTCCACAACTCAGTGTAGAAAGCAATGAATCCTTAATGTTGACAAATAATTTGCATTTAAAACAAAACTTCCTTATAATTCAGCATTCTTTCTGCATGAAGTAGTCCAGGGGGACATTTACATAAAGATATACACTGTATTTTGGTACTTTTGTAGAAAGAAAATACAAAATCATAAAAAGAAACTAAACAGTTCCACTGTTCTAAGAATTAATAAGGAACATTACCAGACACCAACATTGGCACATTTTCACTCCAAAACCACAAAACTTTGACTGACTACATTTCTGTCCTTATTCAATACAGTAGATAGAGTTTATTATCTCCTGATTCAAAAACAAGTGATATCATTGAAATGAAATAATGTGAGATTCTCCAATACCTACTTTCTTTACATAAGTTACACCCTCCTCTCTGCTACTGGTAAAGACAAATATGTGATACTATTTTACAGCAATCAAGCACATACATATTTCCTGCTTTATACCCCAGTAGTCTGACTAAAATGTCATCAGCTGGCATCCTTGAGCTCTTAGCTCTCTCATTCAGAAGAGCTGCCTTGCAGGCTCTTTTCGTACCCTTTTTAACCTCATTCCCCTTTACATGCAGACACACAGTAAAGTAGGGACCAGAGGGCAAGCACTAAAGCCCTAAGCATGCATTAAATTAACTCAATTTAAATTTAGAGATGCATGGACACACTAGACTATATAAAATTTGGTCTCATGGGCAACGTTTTGTACTGACACAATGTTCTATTTTCACTGTAGTATATCTCCAAATGAAAAGGCAGTAATTTAGCTTAGCTCTAACTTGATATCATATACTTACAATTAAAGGGAAATATTTAAAGTAAGAGTTAGAACTTTTTTTTTTAATTGCATCAAATACGAGATAGCTGTTGTTATGTAATTGAATACTTATCAAGGCGTTAGACAGGCAAAAACTGTCATCATCTTCCTAAAGCCAGGTTTGTACTTCCGTCACAGTTCAGTGTATTTGATTGAAAGGCATGGAAAGTTTCTACAGCACTCCACCAGGTAAGAGAAGCCACTGATTTCAAACGGTCAAATACACGTATACATATATACATAGGTACACACACATATATATAAGTACACACATGCACTTCTTGATGAGAAGCTCAGGTTTTTCCTCTGGACTTTCGTAGCCACAGAGTTACCAGAACTGCAAGTGGTTCTCAGCAAGTCAGACATGAAGAAACTCACTGTCTCGTTTGGAAACATTTAAAGCCTACCATGTTGTGGTTTCAAAGCCGTTCCCAGAGACAAAAGTACACCTAAAAGCTGGTAATTAGTGTCACAGCTGTAACAGCGTTCAAGTTATGGCTGAGCCAGTGCTTTCATTTTTGTTGCAACGTTGTCAAAAAATCATTTGGGTCTGAAAGTTCTTACACTTGATCTAACTGCAGATGTTTTCATTTATAAATGCCTGTTTATTTGTTTGAAGAAAAACGGAGTATTTAGAGAGGCAGAAGGGTAAAAAGGAAAAAGAAATTAGGAGGTTCCATATACAGCTTCTTAAGATCACTACTCCCAGATTTTTTAAGCCCAGATAATGTAAAATTCATTGTGGGTCAAATTCAGCTCTCATTGTTAATGCTACTGTGCTTTATTGAACAGAATTTAAGCTTCTAATTGAAAATCTGCAAAGTGCCTTCTACTTTTAAACAGTATATCACATTAGCTTGTGCTTTTCCCTCACTCTGATCTTGTCTGGTTCATTAGCCTTGTAAGACTCTCCCAAATCCTAAAGCCACATTCAGTAAAGAGTTGTCCAGAGCAAGCAGGTGAACTGAGAGTTGGAGTATTCTGGAAAGTGGATCTGCATTACTGAATATTGAGGATACAAACACATCACTTTTCTTATCTAAGGATTCTTACTTGATCTGATCTGTAGCATTTAGGTTGGGTCAGAGCTGCCTCTAATTTTTTCTGACGCAGCACACAATCATAATTTGTCATAACCATTTTTATCTTTAATGGCATTTTAGAAATTATAAATAAATGCAAATCACTCACTGAAAGTAATGAATTCTTCACTTTCAGTCACAAGAATTTTATGTAGTTTCATTCATGACTCCAGACAATGTACTTTACCTGCTGGTATGTTAGAAGAGCAATGTAATCTACTTACTTGTCATTCAAGGATAAGCTAATTAATCCATATCATATCCATGATTTCTAAACATCACCACAATGCAACTGGTCCATGAAGTCCACTGGTTTGTGGACTCCTGAACAGGAATAACTGTTGTATACATTTTGGTACAAGAAAAGATGGACTATTTTGATATGACAGTGACAACAATAGGCAAAGGAAACTCAGCATCGTATTGACATAGTAATGTTCATACATACATACATAGATGTTGAATAGGAAAAGTTTTGGCTTATTTATACCACTGTGATTTCCAGATTTAAGTTCAACTTTTTTCTCTCCACATTCTGTCCGCCTGCCTTTTTAAAATTTTATTTTATTTTTAATGTATTTATATGATGTAATTGTAAAATAAAAGTCCTTCACTGGATTGCGTACACTCAAGGGATGAAGATAAGGTTGTAGTGAGAAAAATTAACTGTGAATTTCTTGACTCGTGTATAATAAAATAACAATTTAAATGCTATATTAATATTCATATATTTGATTCTGTAGTTGTTTTAATTGAGAGAGATCAATTAGTGAGGAAGAAAGTGCCTATTAGCCTATAATACAAAGAATACATGTAAGTACTTCATTTTGTAAAGATGTCTCTGATGGTTTTATTGAAATTTCCACTTAGGGAGATTGCTGTTGGTTTTAACCTGTTGAATGGAGTTTTTTTTTAACTGAGGAATTTTTCCTCAGTTATACTATAAAACTTGAAGAGCTTTCAGGGCTCTGCAATTTAAATCAAATTATGTCATTGTAAGTAGATGTAAATTTTAAAAAGACACAGTTGATATTTTTAAGTATTAATTGACATTCTGCTAGGTTTTTCAATGCGATTTTGTAACTTCATAGGGCAGGGTATTAAGACAAAGTGAACTAACAGAGTGAGAGAGGAGGCACTATCATGGGTACAAGTACTTTAAAAATCTTGTCAAGTATTTCGGTCTCCCCCTTGGCTTTTCTTGAGAAAAGACAACAAACCTTTTCCTCAAAATAGGCATTCAGTTCTAACACCTAAAATTATATTCTTCAATAAAAAGTATTATAATGCAGGGTTACTTGCAATGTGTATATGGACTCATCTCACACATTCCAATGATGTTTCCACTGCAAACAACTCCCCAGGTGTAAATAATCCACCCTAATGGAAACATAGGAAGGAAATGCATAGCATTATTTTGAGAAAATATTTATCCACACCAGAAGCTTATTAAGACCAAATAGAAACATACACACTCAGTCCTTATGGAACAAGGCAAATTTCTACTCATTAAACATGCCTATTGTTCTTCCCTGGGTCTACCATCCTTTAATGTATTCACTGTAATTCACCTTCAAAGATGACTGCAAACTCTCTGGGACAGTTGCTATAAGGAAAAGGGCATTAAAGATTGAGTTTGTCTAAAAAAAAAAATTTAGATGATTACTTGGAAGAGATGGCAGAGCACGCTACAGGTATCTTTAGAAACATGTATCTAACACATCTGTACAACACTGTCAGCACCTAATTGTGTTGTCAAATTGGAATTTGTATCTTAACATGATGATTTTGTGTGAAAATTTCACAAAGAGAATAAAAGGACAATAGGTTTCTTTGAGAAGTCCTTTCATATTGACTTGAGTTGTTTTCATGGTTTAAAAAGGTTTAGGTGTTTATGTAACAGAACCTTGAATACATTTGAATTATGACATTCACTGTGCAGAACTGTATTGTGTAACTACAGACACTGAAAAGGCATCTTAAGCACTATTGATTCAGAATAGAACATTTATCAACAATAAATAAATAACTCAAAAAAACAATGAAGAAAAGGATGACTTGATAATGGGATAATGATACATGCTACATCAAAGTCTGTTAATTGAAGGTTTGCTATGACCACTGAACAACAGTCATTGAAAATGTCTTTAGAAAAATAATACCCTGCTAAAAGTAGAAAATGATCAAGTGGAAAGAAAACAGTACAAGAATGAAAAGTAGTAGACTTTACGTACTAAAATATAATGGCAGTTCTCAAAGCCTAGAACAGCACACTAATTTTCTGAATTATATTGGTTAGTTAATTGTGCACTTTACTATACCAAGAATTTCTGAAAAATACTAAAAATTATCACAATTCTGATAGAAAATAAAAATCATCTAAGAACTATACTTGTTTAAAATCATAAAGATGACATAAAACATAAAGACAACAGAAGCAGCCCAGCCAAATCTTTATTGTCTATATAACTAATCCCCTGTGGTTCAAATCTGACTGCAGGTTTAAAAAAAAAAGAACAGCAAAAAATGCTTATGACATTGAATAATGAGAAATATTATCAATTTGGCAAAAATTAATTTTCAATACATACAACATATAATATCCAGTACTGTTAAAATTCAATCACATATACACCTTTCTTTGAATTTAATTAGGGTTGTTTGCAAATGTAGTGTCATCCTCATGACGGCATACATATATGATTCAAGAGTGTACTGCAAAATTTACTATCTTAGTTTTGCTGTGGCAAGTTAAAAGAGAGTAAAAGTATTTAAATTCTTATATAACAGTATTTTGAAATGCCAACAAAAAGTAAGAAAAATATATTATTGAAGCACATATATTGAAAGAAATGAAGAATACATGCATTGATTTTAAGTATTTTGTTATTCTACTACATTTAAATAACCCTCTTATCAGTTCATCATTGATGAATGGTGACTTTTCTGCAATGTACTATTATAATCAGAAAAATGTATTTCAGAACAGAGAATGGAACAGAGCACAACTTTGAAGAAGCATTATTTCAAGAAATGTCATGGTTGTGACTACCTGAGAACATTTATGATGGCTATACTAACCAGATCTGGACATAGCAAAAGAGGATTCCTGGTGAATGTTGACAATCATAAGAGTTAACCAGGCAGGTAAATTAATTCACTGTAAGAGATAGAGTCTGCGTGGCTGTTCATTTATGGAAGAAGACATGCAAAAGAAGGCAAATTAGCACACTGTTCTAAATGAACCAATTCAGAACCTCAGAACACCATAAAAGTACAACCTGTGAAACTGAAGGAAAGTAGTATTAAAAGAAAATGCTTATCAACATTAATGTAAGTAGCTTTTGAAAGGTATAACTGAGGCCAAGAGTTTAAAAATATTAAAAATATTAAAGCAAGTAGGTAAAGAATACAGAACTACAACATCAACTTGTAATTGTTTATTTCACAAGTGTACGGAATCTTTTATCTTCCAAAAGCCAGCGATGCTAACAACTTACTTTTGGAGAAAATAGTATTCTTTCCATGTGAACAGGAAAACTAATATTTTTTTGCTGCGTTGAAGCCATGGTAAATGTGCCATTACTAAAAACAAAACAAAACAAATCTATTGAAAGTACACTTTGCAGCAAGAAGAACAAAACAGGACTGAACATGGAGTAAACAAAAAATGTCTAATGCCAACAAAGAAATGAACTAGTAAGAATTCCCAATAAATTCTGATGCAGAGATTCCTGCACGACACATGATCTCTGTTATGCATGAGATGAGATTAAATTAATGAAAGGATCCCTATCTGCCTTGAAAACCTACCAACATAATTAATTGCATGATCCTCTAGGGCTTCATAGAAGTATATGGGAGGAAGATAACAACATGAGACACATGTGACTAGGAAATAACCACCAATTTTTTCTCCACACTGATCTATAACTGTATGTATGGGCATGAGGAAGAAGTAGGAAAAAAAATTCTTTATTATTTTTTATAATTAGGTATCATACCTGTAAAGTAGCACAGTGAAAGCACATTTAATAAGCTTATTTCTAAAACATCTCTGCCCCATAACTATCTATCTGGAGAAGTCTTATATAATATGAAAACCAATGACAGCCAATACTCTCAGAAAAGATCAAATCTGGAGCTTGATATCTTGTTGAAGTATGATAGCACCCTGCTGTCTGATATCACTAGATCAACAAGTAATATATTTAGCAAGCTGACACTAATTTTTTTTTACTTTAAAATAAAAATTCAATTAGTTTTGTCATGATATAACGAGCAGCTGCTTTTGCTTGGTAATAGGGGGAGGGTGTTGCAACACAGACCCAGTAAAGACTTCTCGGACTTTCCCCCAGCTCTGAGGTTCAGACCCACCTCCAGCCCAGCTGGGCCTATCTGGTGTCTCTGCCATCTCTATTTAAGGATGGGAATTTGAAAGTGCTTGGGAGGAGGTGGAGATGACCATGCAGATCCCCACAAGAAGAAGAAAGAAGAAAGAAGAAAGAAGAAAGAAGAAAGAAGAAAGAAGAAAGAAGAAAGAAGAAAGAAGAAAGAAGAAAGAAGAAGTGCCAGACCAGAGGCACCTCTGTAACCCGTGGCAAGAATGCAGACTTTGCCCCTGTAACCCATGGAGGGAAACGACAGGCCTGAGAGCCACCAGCAGCTCTGAGTGAGTGTGCCTAGACAGGTGAGAGACCGTGTGAGAAGGTGGGCATGGCACAGGCTGTGCTGGAGAGCCTGCAGGCCGCAGACCCGCCCGAGAGGCAGAGAGGAGCTGCAGCCTTTGGGATGAACACATGTCAGAGCTGCCGGGTGTGTGAGGGACCCCGTGGAGGAGCCCACTTGCCCTGAGGGGAGACAAACAGCAGAAGCCATCAAGAACAGCCAAGAAATCCCCATTCCCTGCCCCCCGAGCCATTCAGTGGGGAGCAGATAAATACATCGGGATCAGGGCTTTGAGCCCAGGAAGAGGAGAGGGGATAGGAGAAGGTGGTCTTAAAGAGCTGATTGTACTCTCCATCATTGTATCTGTGTTGTTCTGTGTTGCTATGTTTTGATGTTTTATGGTTATGCTTTAGTTGGTGTTGGATTAATTTTTTTTCTGTTTTCTTCCCCAAGCTGTTTGTCTTTTTTGTTCGAGACCATGAGGTTGGGACATCCTCTTTTTCTATGGTAGCTAGCAACAGGACAAGGGGTAATGGGATGAAGTTGGAACACAGAAAGTTCCATTTAAACATAAGAAAAAACTATTTTACTTTGAGGATGATGGAGCCCTGGCACAGGCTGCCCAGGGAGGCTGTAGAATCTCCTTCCTTGGAGGTCTTCCAGACCTACCTGGACATGTTCCTATGCGACCTGATCTAGGTGAACCTGCTTCTACAGGGGGGTTGGATAAGCAGCAATTAAGCCCTACCTGCCCTTTGGCAGTTCTCAAGTGTGTGGTACTTGAGTCTAATTGTGGTCCCTAGATAGGCTTAAACCTGTACAATTTAGACAATCATTAGTATTGATGTCAAGAATTCTGCCTCTTTTGATTAGTGTACATATACCATCTCAGAATAGCTATAAGTAAACTTAACCTCACTTCCAAAAACTGAAAACAAAAGAGGATGATCCACTAACTACGTAAAGATGGAAAAACCACTAGGATTCATTCTTTGCAGATCCACAAATCTATCTATAAATATTTTATTTACTGTTGTCTATTTACCTTACTAAAGCTTCTGGATTACCAGTCTAGAAGTAGACTGCATTTTGACTTTTGATTTTAGTTCCCAAAACTGTAAATAAGAAAGCAATATTCTTCCAGAGAGCATCAGTGTGGTAGACCACATGAGAAGAGCAGTAACAAAATATAAGCTCTTGTGTTCAACAGTTGTTGAACGTCACTTCTACTTAGATTCGGATATGGTTCTGTCCTGATCTAGATAAGGCATTTTTCAGCATGAAGATAAGATGATCTAGGCAATATTACCATCATCCCAGCAATTCAAACTATAAGAGAATTGCTGGTTCATTTTCGTTCAAGTATCACTAAGCTTACTCCCCTCTAGCAGGCTTTAAGATCTGCTGACTCCTAATAGCTGTACTTGTTAGTCTAGGTTGGATGCTACTTGGTTAAACAAAATTACTTTCATATCAGTTAATGATTTGCTGTGAAAACATATTCTATTTTATATTGATATACAGTCAACAGTTTGCAAATTAGGTATCTACTACTAGGTTCAAAGTAAAAATTTTCAAAAGCACACATGTGGCTTCAAAGCACAGGTCTATTTTTAGGCATCTAAGTGAAAGAATTTCATTTTTATACTAAAAAATAAAAAGTAGATCATTATTCTGTGGAAAATGCACACCAATGTGAAGGAAAACAGCACAGAAAAAATATCAGAGAGTTCAGGTTTGTCCTGTTTATGATTGATTTTGTTCAACCTACTTACTCATGAAATCAAAACCCATCTAAGATCTACTATAGGTTAAGTCTTGGAGTGTGCTGAAGCTGTTTTGAAAATGTGGGGAAGGAAAGGGAAGAATAAGCTTTGGAACACAGTTTCAGAGCATTCCTTTTTCAGTTTGAGGATTAGTTTTAGTTTACCTGAAGTATTATGAAGAACAAAATTTAAGATAGCTAAGATAAGATATTTAATAGTACATGAATTTAATTTTAAGTGCACACAGTTCCTGCAGGCTCTAATAAAATCAGTTAAATAGCAAACCAGAATAGCATAACTTATGATCACTGTTTCTCTAACTGGTTAAATTCAGAGTGGAAATATTTTGGGAAAGAAAAAGATTTACATAAAGCACCTATTAATCAATCCAGCATCCATTAAAGATGCATTCCTCAGAGTGTATTATTTATTAGCATGCTCTCTAGCCTCGATCTTGGGTATATCAACCATTCACTTTCCAAGCACTTCCACCTATAGCAATCTTTCAGGTTAATATACACCATCATTAGAAAGGTTTTCTTCATCACATTAGAAGTCAGTTGTAAGTTAT
Source organism: Urocolius indicus (assembly GCA_013401255.1). NCBI lineage: Eukaryota > Metazoa > Chordata > Aves > Coliiformes > Coliidae > Urocolius > Urocolius indicus. Next base: position 85,856 of record WBNH01012799.1, read on the forward strand.
CACAGTATTCTGATATATATTCTGGTTATATTCTTCCAGATCCATTACTTTCCTCACTCCCTGTGATTATTATCCATCAGAAATTGCTTCATGAAGGTATGAGTGGGGGGAATAGTCTGTGAATTTTTCACATTCTTAAATCTGTATTTAAACTTATGTTTAGAAAGTGGAAAATTCAGATAAATTAGCCTAGAAGGCCACCTATTGTGTTCCATGGATATGACACTGACTCTTCAGGGACCTCCAGATCAGGATATATTTCCTGGATGGGACAGAAATTCAAAGTGACTCTACATTTGTTATAAAATCAATTTAAACTGATAGAAGAGGTCTCCTTGTAATTTTTGTTGTTGTTTTTTAGAACAATAGTAATTGCTAGCATTTTCAGGAAGACACTCATTAAATGCAAAATACATAACTTGTTTATACAGGCTTTGCAAAACAAAATAAAACTGAACTTACCTTCTTTATAGGTTTTACTAAGAAAGGTTGGGTTATATTCTAAAAACAATGTTTCTCAGGATATATGGTAACATAAAACAACTATTCATACATTGCTATTCATGCAACACAGTTAACCAGTAATAAAAGCTTAAATTGATTCAACCCACAAATACAGCATAGAGGTCTCGACTAAATAAGTTACAGAAAATGTCAGAAAGCAGCATGAACTACAGTAATGCTGTTCAGCCCAGGATTTTTCTGCTGAACAGTCCACAGCATCCTTAACAATTAATCATTTGCCCTCATGACCAAGACCCAGCCACATGCTATTTCTCAGGATACTGAGTACATTCCAAAACTGCAAGAAAAACTACACAACGGTCTTTTCATCTTTCCATGGAAAAACCAACAGATATTAGAAAGAAAATTTTTTTGGGATTCTTGGCTAGTTCCATATTAATTTACACATCACCCTAAACAGAGCTTCACTGATACCTTAAGGAGCAGAAGGGTGAAATACTGAAAGGGTCTTGTAATTCATTTTCAAATTTGTTTCCCCGATGGTTTTCAGAAGCCTAGACCACAAACACTAAGCACATTGAGATTCCAAAATGTCAAGAAAATTGCCATCAAGAAGACTGCAGAATAAGACCACCCTCTCATGACAGTTGAAGTGACATCTTTCCATGCAGTACACAAAACAATAACAAACAATGATTCTGATGTGACTCTAAGATTCAGGTTCAAAACAAAAGAAAAAAATCCCATGCCTACCAAAGCAAGGCATTTCAGCAAACCAAAAATAAATTTCTACTGCATCACCAACATCTGATGTTTTATATTAAACTAATAATCTGATGCCCTGCCTTCAATGGTTACTGAAATCTCCATGAGATTTCAAATCTCCAACAAATATTCAGATGCAGATGGTAGAAAACAAAAGCAGCCGTAACATACCAAAAATTAAGAGACTAAGCATAAATTTAGGTTTCACTGGATCATGTTTTTCATTTTCAGCCTCAGGTAATGAAAATTATAAATTATTTTTTAATAATTAGTGTCTACTGTGTAAGAACATGATACGTAACAAAAGAAACAACAGATTATTGTACAAACTAATTCACAAATAAGAGATATCCTGATAATAAAGTGAAATACAAAGACTTAAACTTCCTACTGTTTTAATCCCTTCTTTCCTATTTCTCTCAAATATCAATGTTCCTCCTCAGAAAAATCAATTTTATTAATGGATGAACCGTCTTTTGTGAGACTGCTACATTAAAAGTACAAAACTTGGCTCAGGCACTGGCTTTAGAATTTCCCATAGCTACTGTAGAATACATTTTTATATTAAAAAAAAAAGGAAATTTCTGAATAAATAACATAATATTAAATGAAAAACCATGTAATCTGATAAACAACAAGGAAAAAAAAGCAACCTCAAACTTTTAAAAAAATCAAGGCTTATGAATCTGATCACTTACTGATGTAGGAAAAAAAAAGGAAAAAACTGAAAAATACTAGTCAATAGAAGTAATCCTCTCATGCTGATCTCAACAAAACTTTCTACGAGGAAAATACATTTTACAGACTGACTGAATTTCTGGTCAAAAACAACAGGAGAGTGACAAAGTATGCATGCCTCCTTCCTGAATGGAAAGGCTGACAAATCCAGATACTCTAAGCCTGAGAGATTTTTCTGCCCAATTTACTAGTCTAGGTATCAGGTTTTTAAACAAGTTTACAGATAGGCAGTATTTTTATCACTTGAAATGTCTGGTCATTGCAACAATATTCAAATATCTCAATTAAGAGCAATAAAGAAAATGAATTGGTGTTGTAAACAGATTCCTTGTACAGCAAATAAAAACGAAGAGCAGAGGAACGATGAGATCTGGAGTAAAGAATTTTGCTCTGTGTTATCAAAATTATTCAAATAAAAGGAGTTTGTCAACTTTTCCCTCCTCAAACTAAAAAAAGAGCAAAACAATCAACCAAACAAAAAAAAACCAAAATCGGCCTCACACAGAAAATGAGGATCATATGTATCATGGACATCAGTGCATGATGAACTAAGCCAGAAGGTAGAACAGTGTTCTGTGAAGTAGTTCCTTTCCACGCAATAATGTGCTACTCTATATGCCAAAGCATTAAAAATCAAGACTAGAAGAACTTGCTTGCTAGCTACAAGCTGTGCTTCCTCTGATCTGATTGCCTTCTTGTCTAACACAGCCTGCATCTCAGCAGAGAGCTTCCAGCTATTGCCAACCTCAAGTGCCCTTCATGAATCCTTTTTTCCTTTCCCTCAATGATTTCTTTCACATATGCTTCCTCACTATGAGAGGTGACTCTGAAAAAGCTTAAGACCAGGAATGACACAATAAAAAGATTTGTGAGGTTTGTTCCTGTCCCATATCACCCTGCTCCTCCCCACCCCGTTTGCCAAAGTTAATCACAGTGCTGAGCAGGCATACATTTAATAGTTTATTGCTGGGTGTCTGAGAATTGGAATTTCAAACTAATTATCCTTCAGCAAGGCCATGTAGAATCCTGTGCTATTAGATCCATACTTCTGAGACTAAATTGAGGCTGATAATACAGAAGAAAGTAGTTTTCTTAGAGCAGATTCCAGAAAAGAAAACAAACCTGCCCTTCTAAACACTGTACTATTGCCATGATAAACTTTATGGTTTACAAAACAAAACACTAATTCAGCTTTATTTTCAGATATGCTTGATGTTGACTCAACTTCTGTCGCCCTTGCAACCAAAGTGCAAGTCTTGGTGTTTCTTCTTCATGTTCTACAAACAAAATGTAAATTCTGTCAAATAGAAAATTAGATATTTAAGATTCCTCACCTATATTGGAACTGAGAAGTATTCCTATGTATACAAAATGCTTTTTCTTTTAAAAATAAATTTCTTCCTAGTATTTATTTGGACATAAATATAGTCTTCTATTCCATCTATAGCTTCTTCCTTTCTATTTTAAAGCAAAAACAGCTAGAGAACTAGGAAAAAAATGCACCAGAACAACGTTGACTTAGATAATAACTTTATAATGAAGTACTTTACAGGAACACTGAGACGTTACATACCTTATAGCTGTCTCTTGAAGAGCTATGCTGCCATCTATTGATATCGAAAATATACTTCAGATGTTATTTGAGAGCTTGGGAAAGTAAATGTCCTATTACACAGTTTTTCTGTATTTATAGATCACACAAGACAATAACTCTCCCTTTGCTTCTAAGTACAGAATGAGCTAAGTAATTTTGATAGACTCATTTGTACAATGTATCAACAGTAAAAGTTTTGTGGCATTTAACACTTGAATGATGATCAATCAACTTGGGTAAATTTACATACGTACAGTCAAGCCATCTCTTTTTTCTTACAGATGTGAGCAGTCCAAATGCATTCAACACTAAGGCACAATCAAAAGGTCATTGTGGAACAAATGAATAATCACAGCAATCAGATGAACAAATATATGCACATAGAGTGAATATTTAATAAAAAGGAGGCATCAACATAAGTTATTCAAATGGCTTGTTAAGTGCTCACCGAATTATTTAGCTAGGGAGCTCCTAACTAATTCAACCTTCCACATAACATTACAGTGTTTGAGCATCCATCACCATTTACAAATTCTGCAAATTTCAATAAATTCCTGATAATGGCTACTGCACTCTTCATACTAAAAGTTTATCTGATGGGTAAAAATTCAGTGAGTTATTTTTAACTAATAATTGCTTTAAAAAAAAAAACAAACCAAAAACAAAAAAGGGAAATTAAGGGTATACTTTCTTTTATTATTTGTATAGCAACTCCTGTTTGTCATGTCCTTCTTTTGTTTAAAAAAAAAAAAAAATAAATCAGACCACATGCACTTTCAGGGAACAAGAACAGCAGCTGGCAGTAGAGATCTCAGAACACTTACAAATTATGGAAGCTACACATTCTAAGTACTGATTCTTTTCTCTCCTGAGACCAACAGGTTCTTATTTTATGAGACAAAATGATGGTCATGCATTTCTTCTGAGCAACTACAAAGCCTGATTGCTTACAGTCACTTTTGCTGAGAGAGACATGTGGAAAATATTTTCAACATAAAAGACATTGTTTTGGTTTTAGCAATGACATTTGTTGAGACATTACCAAAACCACTGTACACCATACAGGTTAATTAGACATTGTATTCCAAATTCAACTTTTAAAAACTGTGTTATTCTATTTGAATTTTTTCCAATAGGAACAAAATTGGACTCTTATTTTCTTTCTTGTGATATTCACTGCAAGAAGTTAATGCTGGATACAGCAGAAGCGCTAATGCTTTCTGTTTGTTGGATACCCCCTCTATTAGGACTTCCCAGTGTCCAAGCACACTGTACTTTGTGATCTAGAATGTTCTGGCACTAATGTCTATCATTGCCATGATTAGCCCCAGGGGAAAAATAGTAACTGACGATTTTATCTGAGATTATAAAGTTCTGGTAGGGATGGACTGCACAAGCCCCCAACCTTTGAGGACCAATGCTGGCTGCATCTGCTCTCCTTCTCTTAGCCTAGAGCAGAATTTACTTTCTTCTCCTCTCCATAAACAGTTCCTGAAAGGAGTAATGAGATTTGGAAAAAAATCCAAATGCAAACCCATAGAATCATATATTCCATCTCCCAAAAAAAACCCCTGCATCTTATTTTACGCAAGTGTTGGTTGCTACTTATTTCAAGCTTGTGTATAAAGGCTAAATTGTTTGAGCTCAAATACCATAATGGAATGCATACCAAGTTCTGAAATGCTTCACTAACATTGCAGCTCAACAAGTAATACTGGGGAAGCCTGAAAGGGGACAAGGTGGTGAAGTTTAAGCCGAAGTAGAGAAAGACAGCAAAAAGGGCATTCCATGATCTTCAAGTAAGAAGATAATGCTTAATTATTTCTACATTCATAATAGTTGGTTAAGCAAAGTCATACACAGACTTAGCAGTTACTTTGCTGTTATAGACCCCACTCAACTGCTGTATGCCCAATTGATTTTCATAAGATCATGAAAGTTTGGATATAATCACCTGAAGAAAGAGGAACATGCAATCACACACATAAAATGTGGGAGCGTTTAATGAGATTTTGGTAACGTATTTTCTCAACCTTAGGAGGCAAAGGTTCTTTAAAGCCATTTTTCAACCTCTGAATGTGCACGCTGCAATTTATTATTGCAAAGTAAGATAGGGGAATCTTATTTGATACACTTCATTGTATTTTATATTAAAATTCAGGAATTCTAAGCCCTTTTAATGCATAGAAATGTGAAAGAATTTGCATCTTCTACTTTAGTAATCAGCCATGTTATTGTCTGTTACCCTTAGCTGAATCTAATGTCAGAAGCAATACCCTTATCAATGAATCATGGGGGACCAAACCAGCAGTTTTTACTCATGCAAATCTACCACTGACTAGAACGTCTAGAAATCACTGCACATGGAATATGCAAAACTAAACAATGATCTTAGACTTTTGCTAAAATTAGGCCTAAGAAGCATATTTTTTTTTCCTTTTTAATATATATGGCAACAATCTCATCATTAAACACATTTAAGATATTAAATCTTTTGTTATCAACATTAAAGAGATTTCTGCTTGAGTCAAATTTGTCTGTTTTCATGCAGACTTTCTAATCCCATTTAAAGACTTTCTTCAATAAGCTTTTTATTCTTAGACTTTTCTTTTATAAGACATTAATTGATACCATAACAGTATTTGGCAGAGTATAGTATCATTTCTACAAGACAGTTCATCTTGAAAGTGAAAAAAGTATAGTGTAAGTTACTACAGACTGAAACTGAAGGGTTGGTATAGTACACCCGAGAAATATAAATAATTACTTTCTATATTGTGTCTTATTCTAAAAATCAGTGTTAATCTTCCATTACTGATAGTATTTAATGTTTTTAAACAAAGACTTTTCTGTAACTAAAAAATGAAGGCAAATGCTGGCAACAGAAACAAGAAAGAGACATGAGACATGTAACACACAAATCACAAAAAATAAGAAGAGATTAAAAGGTCAAGATACAGGTTCCAACCCATGGAAGATGAAATGCTGGTCATTGTTCCTGATGTCAGCATGCTTCTATTTTAGGGAGGTCAAGTGATGTTTTATTTCCAAAAAATCTTTTAAGAGAACAGATCAAATGGACATATTTTCAAAGCAATATACGTGGAGGATTAAGGAAGGCTACAGAGCTTTGAAAATGTTCCTAACTCACAGATTCTGTTTCTCATACACTGTGTTTTATTTTTCTTCTTTGCCATGTCTGAATCTCTCTGTTGTCTCAACTCCTTCTTTCTTTGGATTCTCTTCCTTTACGTTTTCTCCTTTCCACCAATTTGGAGTTACTCATCTCCCCATCAGCCTTTTCTCTCTGTTTAATCTACCTATTGGCAAGCCATGCTGTACTTCCCAAACTGTCTGTGTTGTTCAGCATTTAAAAGCACTTCCAGATTAATGTTTCAAACAGGAGTGTTGAGTAGCTGGAGCCAAAAGGAAATCCCCCTGAGAAGGTCAAGTGTTTCAAAACTACCTTTTCTCTAGCGACTTACATATACCCTGCATGGTGGCTTCAACTGGCTGTCACAGTGCAAGTTGCAAGCACAGGCTCTGAACACCGTTATGACAACCGAATACAACAGAGTATTGTTTTACACTGTGTTAAAAAGAATACATCTCAACGATGTATGGCAACTCCATAAAGTAAACAGCATTAATTCCTACTACTGTTAATATTTTAGCTTAGTCTCATTAAGACTAGGGTGTACGTGTAAGTTTCTCTTTATCTGTACATCTCATACGGAAGGTTGATTCAAGCTATTTTCCAAATTTTTTTTAAGTTTTTGTCTAGAGTTAGTTACCACTCATAGACATTTGTGATGAAAACATAAGAAAGTCAGTAAGACATTGGATATGTACATATACTAGTCTTGAAGGTTGCATGTAAACGTCTTTTTATTTTAGTCTGTGCACATTTACTGACAGTTCAGATTCTTCCACCTTCTTTGTTCATAATTGGACCTGTTATTCCCTACTTATCTTCCACAGAAAATGTGGAACTTCAACTCGATCTACAAAGACTGAGGGAACTGCATGCCACTGAACCTTCATTTTCTTCTCCTTTATTCTTCTCAATGCTCTAAGAATAGCTTGGGATGCAAAGTTTAATACAACAGTTTGAAAGAGAAACACTTTTGAAACACCATACAACTATTATGTCACCAAACTGACAACATAGCACAGTTCTGGAGATAATACCACCCTCTTCCCACTAAGAGTCAGTAATAACTCCTTTTTGAAAAACTGACTGTCATGGTTTGACATGAAGCCTTTTCTGGTAAGGGGGAAGGGGCTGTAAAGATGGGTCCTTTAAGAAGTTGTTTGCAACTCTCCCCAGCTCTGAGCCAGACCCACTTCTGGGCCTGAGCCAATTAGATGTCTCCATGATCACTTTTTAAGAAGAAGCTGGAAGAGGAGGTTTCTTCCTCCATCTTCTTCCTGGTTTCTTCCTTCTTCTATCCCTTCTTCTTCTGGTTGGTGGTGATGTAAGGAGTAAGAACAGTGAGAGAAGCAACTATGTGGACTCCAAGGTCAATGATGAAAGAGAGGAGGAGGTGTGCTGGAGCAGAGCCTCCACTGCATTCTACAGAGAGAACTGGTGAAGGTGAGATTTATTTTCATTACTTTAAAGATGCCGCATCAGCGATAGAGACTCGTTTAGATAATGACCCCGTACCAGGGGCAGAGACTCATGTTGCTACGGCTGGTCCAGACCAAGGGCAGCAAGTCACTAAAGACCCCGAGCCAGGGACAGTAATTAAGGCTGGAGGAGGCCATGTCCTGTGGGAGGGACCCAACCACTTCATCACAGACCCTGAGCCAGGGGCAGTGATTTTCTTCATTAAAAACTATGGCAGGAGTAGGCCGTGTCCTGAGGAAGGGACTGTGTATCACTATGGCCAGAGCAGGCTGTGTCCCGAGGAAGGGACCCAATATCCACAACTGTAATTGTGGGAAGGAACCCACAACAAATCAGCTCATTAAACTTATGCCCAGAAGAGGCCACGTCCCAAGGGAGGGACCTTCTATCTGCAGAAACTGTAACCTTGGCGAAGAATCCATGCCAGAGATATTCACCAGTGACTGCGTCCCGTGTGAGTGACCCTGTATTGGCAGAAGCCGTAGCTGCTGGGAACAACCCACACCAGAGAAGTTTGTTAAGGACTGTGTTCCGGGGGAGGAATCCTGTGTTGGAGCAGGAGAAGAATGCAAGGAGTCGTCCTTATCTGAGAAGAGAGAAGTGGCAGAGTTTCTGTGAGAGACTGACCACATCCCCCATTCCCTGGGCCCCTGAGCCATTGTAGGGAGAGGAGATAGAGATATTGGGAGCAGTGAGCTGAGCCTGGGAAAAAAGGAGGGATGAAGGAGGGAGATCTTAAAGTGCTGGTTGTAATTTTCTCATCATCCTACTCTCTGTTTGCTTTTATTCTGTTCTGTTTCTTGTAGAATAAACTTTCCTACTTTCCTCTCAAAGTCGAGTACTGGAGTCTGTTTTGCTCAGAACCATAATTGGCAGCAAGCCCTCCCTGCTCTTGTCTGAATCCACAACAACCTTGCTTATCTTTTTACTCCCATTTTGCTGGGGCCTCCTTCATCCTAACAAGGGTGGGAGTGAATAGGGGCACCGAGCGAGAGACTGTCGTGGTGCTTCTGTGCTAGCTGGTTCAAACCACAACAATGACAAAGATTCTTTCTATAGGCAAAATGTAAATTTGTTTGTTAAGCTAACTCTAGGCCTTATTTTAGAACAATTGATTTTTTTTGTTTGTTTTTTTTTTTAGTTCCCCCTTTCTTGCATTCCTTGACCAAAAGATGGTGCTATGTTGTACATCACCAAAGTGATGACAGGTAACAATGCTCACCATAGTCGAGAACCTCTGATGATGTAAACAACTTCAAAACTTGGCAGAAAAGGAATCAGGTTCCATAAAATACCAATCTTAAGGTTTATTATAGGAAGAATTAAATCTGAAAATCTCATTTTAGTTTCTATGTACTTAAAAATGTCTACATATTTAAAACAATGTCTATTTTTTCCAGTAATCATATAGACAGATACAAACACATAAGCAAATAGATTAGGTGTCATCTAGATTAAAGTTGTGTAAACAATTAATTCTTAAATTTGATGCTTGATCAACTCAAAAGCTTCATTTGATCTTCTCAGGGAACTGAACAACAGAAAAGTAATTTCAACATTAAGTTGAATTAAATATTTTTGAAGTTGTAATCTTTTCAAAGAAAACTTAAGAGGAAAAATCATATCATATATCATCTGAAATATCTCAGAATATTTAAACTTTCAGAAGAAATGAACACAGAATTATTTTGCATGTGAATCTGAAAACCAAATACTTGTTTAACTCAAAATTTTAATTTTAGTTAAATATTCACTAAAAACCCCATCTTTCTTAATTCCAGTTGGGGAAGTTCACAAGTCGGTATTGATTCACAAATATCTAGATTGGAACTTGAGAGACAAGGAGCCATGGGATATGAAGAGTTTAAAAATAAAAAAAAAACCAACAAAAAACAAACCTATTGCATGAGATCAGGGCAGCAATTATGTTTTTCAAGCATTTTTTAAAAAATAATAATTGAGAAAGACAACAGACATCTCTGCAAATAATGAAGAAAACTTCTCTAACATCCAGACCACTATTATCTATTTATATAGCTACACTCAAATTGTTAATTATAATAGCAATATTTATAAGTAAGTTCTTAAGTTCATTTCATTCCCATGCATATTTTCCAAAATACACTTACAGAACCCTCTCACTATGAAGGTATATTTAAGAGTACACATAGCATGGGAACAAAGAACTTGTAACTGCCAAAAAATGTAAACCGACCTTCAGAGTATGAGGCTGATTGCTAGTAAATGCGGTAATGTTACAGAATGTCCTGTTGCAAGTGTGAGAAGCAGCAGGACGAGAATGGAAAACAGGCAAAGCCTTAAGGTCAGCAGGATGTAAAAGCAAAACCAGTTATTATATAACTTTGACAATAAATTTGGGGCTTGCATACAGCAGAGCATCATTTGCTCTTGGCAATGCTCCTCCTTCAGCAAACCAGAGTAGGTTTGGTCTTTTTCAGCACATTGCCCCAATCCTGGTTGGCCTGAGACTGGCACATAGTAAAGCAGGCCTTCTATATCAAATACATGTTGATGTAGTCAAAGTCATACATCTAGCGAAAAAAAAAAAATGCAGAATGTACTGTAGCAAGGAGGATCACGTACAAACCAAGGAGCAAAAAGGTCATTTTACTCCTAAATAAAGTATCACTGGGATCAATGCAGGAATACAATATCTCTTTCTGATACTTTGAATAGAACATTGAAAAATTGAAGGAGGTATTATAAAAAAAAGAAGAAGAAGCTTCAAAAAATAGTAAAGAAACGGACTTACGGACTTAAAGTAAGAAGTGAAACAGCTCAAGCTGTTTAGCGTATCAAAAAAATAAAAAGACTAAATAGTAACTTGATTAGAGCATGTAAGAACATTAACAAGGAGAAAGTGGTCTTCAAATGTAGCAGAGAAAGACCCAGCATTAAAAAAGGGCTTGATATTAAATCCAGACAAATTTAAATTAAGAGTAAGTCATGAATATTTAACAGGGATAGTGATTAACTACTGGCAGTACTGGAGCCATCACCCTTCTCTCAGTAGTTTTCAATTAAACTTGGGTTCTATTTTGAAAATAATTTTTTGTCAGATAAGTCATGGGTCCCCAAGTACGTGAAGTCATACAGAGTATTGAATAAGAAAGGACAAACTGAACCTGCTTGCCTGAAGATCTATAAAACAAACTAGCACTCATCCTAAGAGCTTCCTACAGTTATGCCAGCACAAAAGTCAGCTCACCTTTATGAAATTCATTTGCAGTCACATGGGGTTAGGGAATAAAGAGAGACCAAAAAAAAATGAAGTAAAAAAGAAAAGAGAAGAATTTAGCCCCATTTTGTAATTAACAATACTCTTCTAAAACATGTTTTCAAATGGATGTTAATGCCATCAAGAACCAGAACAGATACTTTTATTACACTGCCAGTCTTTTTTATAACATTGAAGATAACCGACATGAGCAAAGCAGATCCACACATCATTACTTAACCTCTTTCTATTCCCCATGGCCTATGAAATCATCACAGTAACAGCTAAAACAGCCATGAGGGTGTGTACACAACTGCCTGGTCACTCCCACAAAAATTCCCATTAGATTCTATCACAGAGCATGACTTTATATGGCATAGAATATCCTTTTGGTCAATTTGAGTCTGTTGCACTAGTTGTATCCTTGCCCAGCTTCTTGCCACCCCAGCACACTTACTGGGGAAAGAGTAGGAAGCAGAACAAAAAAAGAGAAAGCCTTGGTGCTGCATAAGTACTGCAACTACTAAAACAGTGTTTTAGTCATAAATCTGAAACACAGCATCATACAGGCTTCTATGAAGAAAATTAACTTCATCTCAGATGGACCCAGTGCACAGGTGTATTTAGTCTTTATCAGACAAGAACTGGAAATCACCACTCCTGCTCTTAAGGGCTCACCAAGAGACTCAATTGAAAAGAAGAAATAGGACCAAACAGTAACAAAAGTTATAAAATTTAAAAATAACAGAAATTACTTATATATCTAGAAGAAAATATTTTTCTTGACCTTTCCAGTAACAAATCAGTCATTGCTCCTGCTTGGCAATGGCTCAGAGATGAAAGAAGGTGCATAAGGGAAGATGAAAGTAACTGAAATTCCACACATTTTTTATCTCTGACATCTCTACTCACAGCTGCTCTATCAGCAGCCCCTGGTTTTCTCCCACATGAAACAGACGGTGAAATTTTACTTTCCCTCAAACTCTTGCATGGCCACATATGGCAGGTTATGATACAAAACCACACGGAAAAAATACAGGTTCATCAAATCTGGGACCATTAAAATTATTGTCCCAAAACCAAGTATAAAGACTCCCAAGGCAGGAACATCCTTCGTGTCTACACTATGTCTTCCTTGCATGTAGAGAAAGGACTTCCTTTGGCTGTCAATCTGGTTCATTTCACAGGCATTAAAATTCACTTTAAAGTCTGAATAATAAGGATTGCTGACCCTTCCACACTGATAAAATAAATGTCAGTCAGACACCAGTTTAGTCACACAGGTACAGTAAACTTTTTTCTAACCATGCTGCACAGATTTATTCTTTAAGCTAATCAGAATTCAAACAGAACAGAAATCAAATGTCACCCTGCCACACTAACATCTATCAAATATACTGATTACATCTACATCAATCATTTGGTATAATAGGAGTAAAGTCATTATAACAGAATGTTGTCAAAAGATCTGGAATTGGTCTCCTATTTAGCATTCCATCACAGAACAGCTACAAGATTATTTCAAAAGCATCAGTGCCTGCTTTGAAAATATCAGACAGCTTGCTTCAGCATTTTCCTGGCAGCAGACTGTTATTCAATGACAGCATTTTCTACGATAAAGAAGTAACATTTCTGATTTGAGCTTTATAAAAGAAGAGGGCACTGTATTTTATTCCATCATTTTTAAACTGCAAGTGAAATTTTTAAAATTACATAACTTTCACATATACAACCTGGAATTAACCTGAAAAGAACCATATCATTCAGCAGAATGTTGGTTACATCAGATAGTTCAGTAAATTCATTTCAGTGTGTCCTGTACTTTGGAAATCTCATGGGCTTTGTCTCATCATGTGCCTGATTTGGCCTGAAACACCTCAGTACTTCATTCCCAAGAACTGGTTTTCTGAAAAAGATAGTGCTACCTAAGGATTACATATGTGAAAATGGCACACACTAGTATTTCAAAATGTGAAGTTCGGCTACTGCATCAGAACATGTCTTCTAAGTTCATGTCTTCTACAGACTGAACCAAAGTCTCAGTTTGATTATGCTCTGTGGTGTTAAAAGACAGTTAAAAACTCTGTATGCAGAGTACATATGTTGCACTCAGCAATGCAAGCAGCTAGTTGGAAACAAGGATCACACCAGAAGAAAAGGAGCACAAACAATGCAGAGTATCCACTTCTGGGTATCATAGATAAAGTCACAAAGAGAGTACAGGACTACCACTTTAATCAAAATGGAAGATCTTATGTAGAGTGGCTCCTTTGCACATGATTCACCATAATGAGAATGAAAACCCTTAACCACAGCTAAAATTATGAAAAAAAAAAAAAAGATAAGGACATGAGTATTATGAAGAAGACTGTGAACAACAGTCCTTTAGTTCCACTATTACTATTGAAGACCTTATGCAGCTTGTCTTGGAAAGCAGATGTAGCGAAAATCATTTAATATTAAAACAAAACTTACAGTGCAGATCAGATATGCAGTATCTGCTTGAATTTTATCAGTCTAATGAATTTTTTTTGTAAATAGTACTGACAGTAGTAACAAAATCAAAGAATGGTAGGGTTTGGAAGGGAACTCCAGAGATCACCTAGTCCAACCTCCCTGCTAAAGCAGGTCCAACTAGATCAGGTCATACAGGAATGTGTCCAGGCAGGTTTTGAAAATCTCCAGAGAAGTCTCCAGAGGAGACTTCACACCCTTCCTGGGCAGCCCATTCCAGGGCTCCCTCATACTTACACTAAAGCAGTTTTCCTTAAGTAACTATTTTATCCAAATGCAGTGGTTCATAAAAATTAATTAATGTACTTAAGCGTCACTTGGCTTCCTCACAAGCTACTTGTACCTTGATTCTCACTGACCATTGTTCATTTATTTACTACAAGTCATTTATGACCGAATTGCTCCACAAAACAGGATCATGTATCAATATGTAAACTTCCAGAAGGTTGAAGCCAACGTTTGTTAATAAATCAGGCTTGTTAGTATCTTCACAAAGTAGAGCTGGAAGAACTGTATCTCCATTTACATCATCTGCTATTTTTATTTGTAGACTGACATCTCTGTCTAGTCAGGTACTTAACCTGTATGGGAGTGCATCCTTAGATCCACTTTATTGAATACAGCAGCAAACTTAACTGCAACACTTTTTCTAACACATAATTGCTTAGTTTATGCTTACAGATCATACTTCTGTAAATACATATTTTTAATACACATATTCTTTCAAATATAATATTTTGAAAGCAAACAAATCGCATTTATTATGCACTCACATTTAGCTGCCTTACAAATCAGTGGCAATTCCTTTAATTAGGATAAGTTCATATTTGTATTACAGATGTTACTTTCTTGGGAATAAAAAAAATCCATGAGAGAAAAAATTTAGTAATTTAGAATGCAAATAAAATATATTCTGATAAAGGCCAAGATGCTATTAAATAATTGACCATAATTGCTACAATTATCAAATCACTTTGATAGCTGTGCTTACCTTACTGAACAACTTATATATTTGCAAATTCTTTTAACACATTTATTATGAAAGTTACATTTTACATGTAAATAACAATGGTAGCGATATATATACCTCCACAGAATTATCAAGATTTAAATGGTGAACATGGTATATTTACTTGGCATTTCAGTGAACATTAACGTTTATAGTTCTGAGGAAAATATTGACTTAGGCTTTACTTCAGTCAATATTTATTTCTCCTTTCAATAAACATTGATGTTTGCCTCAAGAGAAGTCAATATCCTGTTAATGTACATTACTTGAATAACATTTGGGAATTACTAAACAAATGAGTCAAATTCAGTGGATCAAAGGTAATGGGACCAAGAAAGACCTTATAGGTCTTTAGTTTAAATTTGCACTCTTAGCAGAACTACTAGGACATGCTATGGAAGACCTCTATGAACAATCTGTCCTTTAATCTTCGGCGTACTGGTACTGTAGCCAATTCCCTCTTTAGTACAACCCACTTGACAAAGGTTTATGTGCAAGAATTTAATATTGTGCCCTTCTTCAGCATTTCCAAAGCTTGCTTCTCGTTGAAATATGCTTCACTTCGAAGATCACGTAGACTGTAATTCCATATTCTTTTTTTTTTTTTTTTTTNAGTTTGATTATGCTCTGTGGTGTTAAAAGACAGTTAAAAACTCTGTATGCAGAGTACATATGTTGCACTCAGCAATGCAAGCAGCTAGTTGGAAACAAGGATCACACCAGAAGAAAAGGAGCACAAACAATGCAGAGTATCCACTTCTGGGTATCATAGATAAAGTCACAAAGAGAGTACAGGACTACCACTTTAATCAAAATGGAAGATCTTATGTAGAGTGGCTCCTTTGCACATGATTCACCATAATGAGAATGAAAACCCTTAACCACAGCTAAAATTATGAAAAAAAAAAAAAAGATAAGGACATGAGTATTATGAAGAAGACTGTGAACAACAGTCCTTTAGTTCCACTATTACTATTGAAGACCTTATGCAGCTTGTCTTGGAAAGCAGATGTAGCGAAAATCATTTAATATTAAAACAAAACTTACAGTGCAGATCAGATATGCAGTATCTGCTTGAATTTTATCAGTCTAATGAATTTTTTTTGTAAATAGTACTGACAGTAGTAACAAAATCAAAGAATGGTAGGGTTTGGAAGGGAACTCCAGAGATCACCTAGTCCAACCTCCCTGCTAAAGCAGGTCCAACTAGATCAGGTCATACAGGAATGTGTCCAGGCAGGTTTTGAAAATCTCCAGAGAAGTCTCCAGAGGAGACTTCACACCCTTCCTGGGCAGCCCATTCCAGGGCTCCCTCATACTTACACTAAAGCAGTTTTCCTTAAGTAACTATTTTATCCAAATGCAGTGGTTCATAAAAATTAATTAATGTACTTAAGCGTCACTTGGCTTCCTCACAAGCTACTTGTACCTTGATTCTCACTGACCATTGTTCATTTATTTACTACAAGTCATTTATGACCGAATTGCTCCACAAAACAGGATCATGTATCAATATGTAAACTTCCAGAAGGTTGAAGCCAACGTTTGTTAATAAATCAGGCTTGTTAGTATCTTCACAAAGTAGAGCTGGAAGAACTGTATCTCCATTTACATCATCTGCTATTTTTATTTGTAGACTGACATCTCTGTCTAGTCAGGTACTTAACCTGTATGGGAGTGCATCCTTAGATCCACTTTATTGAATACAGCAGCAAACTTAACTGCAACACTTTTTCTAACACATAATTGCTTAGTTTATGCTTACAGATCATACTTCTGTAAATACATATTTTTAATACACATATTCTTTCAAATATAATATTTTGAAAGCAAACAAATCGCATTTATTATGCACTCACATTTAGCTGCCTTACAAATCAGTGGCAATTCCTTTAATTAGGATAAGTTCATATTTGTATTACAGATGTTACTTTCTTGGGAATAAAAAAAATCCATGAGAGAAAAAATTTAGTAATTTAGAATGCAAATAAAATATATTCTGATAAAGGCCAAGATGCTATTAAATAATTGACCATAATTGCTACAATTATCAAATCACTTTGATAGCTGTGCTTACCTTACTGAACAACTTATATATTTGCAAATTCTTTTAACACATTTATTATGAAAGTTACATTTTACATGTAAATAACAATGGTAGCGATATATATACCTCCACAGAATTATCAAGATTTAAATGGTGAACATGGTATATTTACTTGGCATTTCAGTGAACATTAACGTTTATAGTTCTGAGGAAAATATTGACTTAGGCTTTACTTCAGTCAATATTTATTTCTCCTTTCAATAAACATTGATGTTTGCCTCAAGAGAAGTCAATATCCTGTTAATGTACATTACTTGAATAACATTTGGGAATTACTAAACAAATGAGTCAAATTCAGTGGATCAAAGGTAATGGGACCAAGAAAGACCTTATAGGTCTTTAGTTTAAATTTGCACTCTTAGCAGAACTACTAGGACATGCTATGGAAGACCTCTATGAACAATCTGTCCTTTAATCTTCGGCGTACTGGTACTGTAGCCAATTCCCTCTTTAGTACAACCCACTTGACAAAGGTTTATGTGCAAGAATTTAATATTGTGCCCTTCTTCAGCATTTCCAAAGCTTGCTTCTCGTTGAAATATGCTTCACTTCGAAGATCACGTAGACTGTAATTCCATATTCTTTTTTTTTTTTTTTTTTGTCATTTAATCTGGTTTTCTCAGCTTGTCATCCACATCTTATATAGGTATCTTCAAGAGCTCTCAAAGGAACTCTGTTTACAATGCTCATAATTATATCTGGAATTTCATGCTACAGTACTTACTAGAACTTTCTCCTATGATCACAATAGTTCAATGCTATTAAAGTTTACTATACTTTACTACTTACATGAGGTAGCAAAGCAAAGAAAATCATCAAGTTTTAAGAGAAAAATAACCTTAAAAAGTGAAAATACAGCTTTTCTCAGATCTTGGCACAACTGTCCTCTGAGAGGCAAAATAATATGAATAGTTCAATAAATGAAATTTTCTCATCATATTAAATATTAAAAGGTCAACTGTAATGACAAACCTTAGCAACTTGTCTCAGAGGAAGTGATGGGCACTATTAGCCAATAACAAGCCTTTATAACAGGATGTAACAAAGCTTTAGACTGTACTTCATTACATGTATTCTCCGTCTTCTTGTATTAGGACTTAGTCATAGTTACATGGTGGATTATGAATTCAGAAGAGAGAAATATCTAGCCTTATCATGTCACATCAACTTAGTAATTATGGCTTTTAATTAAAACCCTTGATTATCGTCAAGAATCTCACAAAGCTATCACTTTTTTAAAAGTGTATTTGCAACTTCATATGTAACATGATCATCTGCTAGTGACAACGTAGGATCTTGAAAAGTGAAAAACAATTTAATTACAAAATTACATAACTCCATAAATGTTTATAATTTTGTAGTCTCTCATTCTAACTTGGGAAAACACAGATTTTATTTGATTTTTGTCCACTTACGTCCACAGAGAAACATCTTATTTCTGAACATGTAATTCTCTTGAGAAATAAATTCCACAGCAGCTTTTAGCTACTCTATTATGCTTGCACTTAGCATGAATATAAGCTGTAGGAAATACTATTTAAAGGTCATGTTATTAAGAGCAAAATTATCATAAATAGGTTCAAAGATTATTTTTTCTTTCTGAAAAGTACCACTGGAAAGGAAATGCATGTACAAATAAGTCGTACAGCCTTGAACAATTAGCTTCCAATTCATGGTTGTTAGCTTGCTCAAGCATTTTCAAGCAACCCACACTGAACAGAATCAGTGATGCAGAAATAGATCTCCTACTGGACATCAAAACAGTTCAAGAGTAGTCTGTTGTTCCTTACACCTTTTAAGGGAAGAACCTTATTGGAGTCTGAATTTGGATGCTCACCTTGATATCTCTAACAGATACAGAGCTTTTGTCATTTCAGTCCTCTCCCAGGTGTCTCGGAAAAAGTAATAATCAACTGGCTGCAATGTGACAGCATACATGAGCTCAACAGCCAATTTTTAATAGGTCAGGATCTTGAAGAGAGTCATTGCTATCATTGTATTCTTGCATTTAGTCCTCTTGCAAGAAAATTTAGCAAAGAAAATATGATTTAAAGGAATACGTCTCCGAACTACAGATGGTACAAATGAGTGTATCATTGGTAAGGTATGGCATGGTAAGAAGATGGCAGCAACACTATCTCTGCTGGTTTGGTTCTTTTACAGCTGTTGTCAGATTCACAGAGCTGTCAATCCAGAAGTACTAAACCTTTCACAAGTCAACCCCTAACCTTATCTTTCACCTATCAACCTTTCTCAAATACTAAATTCACATTAAGTACATTAGGAATGAAAATAACCCTCTTTTCTAATAACCAGAAACTGCCAATTAAATCCATAATGTATGGACATTTTCCCCTTACTTGCCCTTTTTATGCAAAACAATATCGTAGGAGGTTGTACGCAATACCAACATGTTGATCGTTTCAATTATTTCTGGGTGTTTGTCCATACTGAATTTGATTAATATTGTCTGAAAACTGATTTATTAATTCACTCATAAATTGCATCTTAATGCACTCACAACTCGTAAGCATTCAAAAATGAAAGATCTAAATTTCAGTTCTTTCCCAATAGAAATAGTCTAGCTTATCTTCAGAAATTACAAAGCACAGTTAAATGCATGTTTTTGACAATTTATTCTGTATTTACATGAATATATCATGCAAGATTTTATGAATGTTAAAATTGTCTAAAACTCCTACAGATGTAGCCTTTTATGCTTTCTAAGTACCTAAAGTCCCATGTAGTGTTTTGGTGCTCATGGTAAGTTGATATTTATAACATGCTTGAGATTAAAACCAACTTTTTTCTAAAACAAAGTTATGGGATTTAGTTCTAACGGTTAGTGGCAATCATAGAATTCTAATCCCTCTCTCATTGGCAGAAGCATCAAACATGAAGGGTATCACATCTGCACTATTTAAAAACAAACAAACCCACAAAACCCACACCAAAAAAACAAATGCACATTAAACCAACACGAACACACAAAGCCCCTAAAGACACACCCAATAATAAATCTGTATTACTCTTGAAGTAATTTTATGCAAATTTCAACATTTTCTACCTATCTTTCAGGATAAAGCACATCATAATAGTAAAAAAACATAAAAATCACTGTATTTGTTTCACATTTGAGCAACAAAAGTAGTCATATATATAGTAGCAGATACTACAGTAGGTCATCCAAAGATAAGAATTTGTCACATACAACTGCAATTAGTTCAGATTTTGGCTCTCTCACCAAATAAATCACTAATAACATTCACTGTAATCACCGTTTAAAGAAACAGAAGACAAACTTCAGAAGAAGCTTTATTTTCGGCCCCTAAATCTAGTTTTTGGACTGAAGTTACCTCAAAAAAAAATATGCCTAAGGTCATGGTAGTTTATGATAGAAATCGTGTTGCCTCGTTTTGCTACTGAACAAGTAGAAGGTAGAGTATTGAGGTTAACATATATTAAAAGCCAGTATGAAAAAGTTGAAAAATTTGGCACTGAGCTTCTGTACTAACTATATAACTTCACTTATACAAAGAAGATATTTGAAATTCCACCACAATATGAACAGCACAGGAGAGGGTGGCTGTATAGAAAATAGACCAGGAGAAATATATTAAAACTTAAAAACTGTTCCTAAGAACAGAGTGAATGAAGCAGAGAGGTCAATCAAATAGAAGCATCTCTACAAAAAGTATAACACAGACCTCTTTCCTATTTTTCTTTACCTTTAACAGAAACCTTAAACAAAAAATATACTAGAACTCAAATCATTTGCAATAATCAACTCCCATACAAATGGCTGTTAGTGTAAGAGCAGCAGTATTTCAATCTAATACAATTAATTAATTTTAGGAGATACCAACAGTAGCAGTACGCAGTGACATTTATTAGCTACTCACATAGCAAAATAAAGAAGGTAGGGTCTTTCATATAAGTAAAGAATAGTTATAACTGTTATCATAAACAGACATGACTTCTACAAAAGTAGAATGAATATGTGCAGCTGATTGGCACACTGCAAGTCTTGGTTAACGGTGTATTAACTGTGTATTAACTTAAGAGACATCTGTAAATCTCTCCACTTCATCCCTAGATGCTTGAATGCAACAAACAAGTCTTTGAAGAGATAATTCTAAATGCACCTTAACACAATGCAGGTTCCTAACAAATAGTAAGGGAAAAGCTCTTTTTTTTGTGTGTGTCTTACAGAATGTGATAAACTCATTATTTTTTGACCAATACAAGAAAATGCAAATTTCCAAATCTCTAATATAAAATTCAGAGTCTGAAAAAATAAAATATAAACCACTTAACTCCTATTTTAAATCCTAAAAAGAATTATGTAGAATTATCTAGCAAAACCTTCGTTAATTCATTTTTACCTTCTGTTTTGACTGAATAATATAACTTTATAAAGAGGTATCTGTTGGGACACTGAGGTCCAGTTGTGACACCTGGATTCTGTTATGCCTTGTGCATAAAATTGTTTTGCGCCATTTCACCAGCCAATAAACTGTTAACTAAATTTAGCATATCAGAGATTGAATAGGGTATCAGCAAAAGAAATCCCTATTAAGGAATGTCTTCTTTATTTCAATTTTAAAAAAAAAAAAAGGTTGTGTGGATTTTAGAGCCTTTGAGGGTTTTTTTTTTTCAGCAGTTTGGAAGTACGGTTCTTAGCTCTTGCTTCAAAAGTTATTTTAAATCATAGCTTTGAATAAGAAATACTATACTACATATAGGCTTGTTCCAAATAAATTCATCGTCCACTTTTATCATGAAAGACACTGATAAACATAGGTGAATGCAGAGAAACATTTGCAGTAATATAACTTTCAGTATCTGATCATTCCTATTCAAGCCAAGAAAGAACGGTTGCTCTAAATACTATGCAATATTGGACTTGTCCAGCAAGTATGTGATAATAAAGAGACTGTAAAAAAAGAACATTGTAAAACTCTTGCTGTTGTCCTACATCTGAGATAACATTTGAATGAAAGTTTTTGACCTTCAGGTCAGTCCAAAAGTCAAAGTAGTCAGCTATCACATTTCCTTTAGTTCTGATTCCGTGACTGGATCACCATCACGTAAAATAAATCTGCTTGAGATACTTGCAATATCAAATGCTTACAAGCCAGATAAGTTCTTAGTCTGGCACTGTTTACCTTCTCATTCAAGGAATTAAATTTACTTGATTTGAGTGAAAAGAGATCAGTGTCAAATCTGCTGAAATTGGGGTTAGAAGTTGTATTTTAGCTTTTCCTACCTTTTTCCCTTTCCTTGTTCTCTAAATAGCACCTACATGAAAGAAATTAACAAACATAGGTAAGTGAAAAGAAATACTTGCAGTAATTTAACTTTGCTGCACTTCCTATTTTTAAAACTACTGTGGTTGTGTATATATATTAAGTATCTTGTTTAATTTCATATTTGATGAAAATAGTCCATTTTCTTTCCCTTGCAATTTAACTGTAATGGTGTTTACTGACTGTGACAGAAACGTACTTTGTGCACTCCATACACTTTCCCCTGTGTTTTAATATCCTACATTTTACTAAAGCCTATTTTTGCATTTTCTTGCAATTTCAATATTTCAGACATCTGTTTTGCACAATGAATTTCACCAAGTAATTACATTAGGCTGTTCTTTGGCTACTGGTTTTAAAAAAGAGTTAATTTTCAAGATTAATGAGTTTTATTTATTGGCATTCAAAATACTTCATTATCACACTTTCTAGTATTTCATGACTCTATGGGGAAAAAAAGAAATATACCAATGGATTGTTGATTGATTTTTATTCACATCTGCACAAAACATTTCTTACCATATGAAGTAGTTTACATTATTCCAGAGGACAAGACTCATCTCTGATAGTCTCCAACAGGAAACAAAATCACCTGTTTCTCATAATTTACATTTGCATTTCCAGATTACTTAAAAATCTAAATACTTAGGTATGTGCCACAGGAGCTGGATCAAGGTAATGTCTTCAGGTTATAACACGTCAGGTAAATCTTTCATGAAAAAGTCAGATCAAATTCATTCAGTGCTCATGAAACATTAGATAGAACATTATGATAGATCCTGGGATGAATGAAGAAGAGTGTAGCCAGCAGGTCAAAGGAGGTCCTTCTCCCACTCTACTCTGCCCTGCTGAGGCCTTATCTGGAGTTCTGTGTGCACTTCTGGGCTTCTCAGATCAAGAGGGACACAGAACTTCTGGATATAGTCCAGTATAGGGCCACCAAGATGATCAGGGCACTGGAACATCTTTCATACAAGGAAAGGCTGCAGGAACTGGGGCTGTTTAGTCTAGAGAAGAGGAGACGGAGGGGAGATCTTATTAACATTTACAAATATATAAATGGTGGGTGTCAGGAGATTGGGGCATCCCTTTTTTTTGATGGTATCTAGCAACAGGACAAGGAGTAATGGGAACACAAAAAGTTCCACTTAACTATAAGAAAAAACTATTTCACCATGAGAGTGAGGGAGCACTGAAACAGGCTACCCAGAGAGGTTGTGGAGTCTCCTTCCTTGGAGGTCTTCAAGACCCACCTGGACATGTTCCTATGTGACCTGACCTAGGTGAACCTGCTTCTGCAGGGGCGTTTGGACTAGATGATCTCTAAAGGTCTCTTCCAACTCTTACCATTCTATGATCATCTTGTATTGCATGCATAACATGCAGACAGGTAGCTCATTTTCCTGTAAAGTATATAGGGAGTATTCTTTCATTTCTCAGTATGCATGCATTAGGGGGACCTGTCCCTGATGCACTTGGCACAGATGAACACCGGGTAACACCCACTTTCTAACACAAAATCAAGTGTTAGAAAGTGCATTCTGAACCAGTTTTTAGTAACAGTTCTATTTTTTATGTATCTTGGTCAGCATAAAGGACGTCAACTTAGAGATTTTTAGAACCTATTGGATTACATATCTTGAAGAAAAAGGATTCATCAGTTTCCCTCATTTCTATAAGAATGTGTGAAACTGATTTCTCCACATAAGCAAGGGAAAATAATTCTTCAGAAATTACCCAAGTTGCATGATTGCCAAAACCTGCGAAGGTTCAAAGACCTATAGGCTATAAAACAGAAGTTTTCCTATGAGGGCAGAACTAGATGTCAGATTTCTTGGCCTTTAGGAATTTGGATACCACTTTCTATCCATCTCATGATACTCTAAAGGTCAAAAAAACAAAACAAAACAAAAACACCAAAAACATTCCACCAACCTTGAGTTACACAATGTGCCCTAAATTACAAAAATTAAGCAATTTGCTGACATGGAATAGAAAATAGCTAACTATTCAACTCCTAGGACAGGGAAAGGATCTAGAAGGTGGGGCTCCACCAGAAAACACAGTAAAACCACGACAATATCTCTGCTGTTTTAGGTTTACATGAGATATCCATAAGCCTGGACAGAAGCATTAGATTTACTTTGCCACCTATCAAAATTCAGTTTTGACAGTAAAAGCTCTCTCCCACCTATACTCATACATACTTAAGTATTTTTGAGGAAAAATGGAGTAAAGAGTAGAAAACAAATGTAAAAACGCAATCCGTTAAATAACCAATAGTATAGATAGTAAATATGTTGACTACATTTTCTATAACAATGTTATTTCAATGAATAACAGTGAGTAAAAAAAATCAATGGGTTATTAGTTTAAGTATACAGGGAAAGTTTACCTAAGCATTATGTACAGGTTTTTCCAGCATTCTTGAATATCCCAATATGCAATATTTACTAGATTTACACAGAGTTGTGCATTTAATTAAGACTGCATCCTTCCCTTAGTTGAGTTCAGCTTTCAGCTTAGTGGCTAAAAAGACTTTCAGTAGCTTTCATACTCAAGAGCCCTTTCTACCTTTTTGGAAGTGGATTTTAAGATAAATACGTACAATGAGAGTAACATAGGGAGGTTAGTTGTATCGTTAATCTTGTCAAATACCCTGCACCAACAGTCATGAGTTATCAGGCAATGAAATAGGAGGTAGAATAAAATATCAGTTTCAGCTTTACTTGTGGTAATAGATAGAAGTTGCTCAGCTGAGAATATGAGAGAGAACAAAGATAAGAAAAGCTTGTTTTTTATAGGAGCATTTTAAAGTGTGATAATATTTAGTTAGATAGATAGTATCAAAATCAGTGTTTTAAGATAATGTGTACTCAGTATATATAAATTAAGTAAACAAGTGGAATAGGAATTGTGTTTATGAACATAATAGGATGTTCATAACCAATCCCTCTCAGAACATGGGAATAGTCCAGACAGTCTTGCCGCTACCCTTGCAAAGCTTCCATATGTCTATTTTAGAACCAGAAATGATGGGAGAAAGCATCTACCTGGCCTATTAAAGTGAAACACTGTGAAGGCCATCTTGGTCATTATTACTTATCTAACTAAGAAAAACTAATAAGAATCCTGAGGTAACTCGTTAATCAAACTGACCACTTAATGTGATTAACACTTTATCAGAGGGTTTGTTTTAGCAATAGTCACCGTTTCCTCTATTTCTTCTGTTAAGATTTTGAAATGTGATGTGTTCAGATTCAATTTGGAATTCTTTTTTCAAGAGGTTTATATTTCATTAGAAAGTGCTATTTGCTTTCACTTGTTGTTTTTTGTTTTCCTTGATGTCTATTGCTTCTATTAAGCAAATGAGTAATACTGAGATACTACCTATTTTGTACAATGTTTGTTGGTGCAGTGCTGTAATGCTTAGATGTACTACACTATTGTCCTCATGTTCACAGGCTTGTGATGAGCAATAAAGTCTTGGGTATTTTTTAAAAATGTAAGTAAATGAGACCAACAAAGGAGCAAGTGGATGAAACAAGCAGATCAGAATCCATCAAAGTGCTTCTCTGATAACAGAAACATGCATTCTATGCTTCCATGTTGAGGAAGTAATTCACTATGTATTCTATTCTGACAGGCAATGCATGCACAAATCATACTTTTTATTAGTCAGACTAATTGTTTAACATTTCTATCACATGTACCAGAGGTATCATTCTTCAGAGCTTGTATTTCAAGACGATGTTTCATTAAAGAACTTTGAATGAGCAAGATCTGCCATAAGAAATTATCCAGACTTAAAGCAGAATATTAAACTGTACATTCTGCTTTAAAACAGTAGGTTTGATCAGCTGACATAAATATTTATTTTCATCTAAACATTAATTTAGACACTTCAGTTTCAATTAAAAAAAAAACACAACAAACTCTGATCTCCATCTTTTACTTCAGTTACATCTAGTCACTAATATATTTACTAGTTTCTTTTGTATGTCCATCACATAACTATTAACAACAGCACTATGTTCTAATAGCAATATTAATGTGATTGTCTATAAGGACTGCAATCAGATTTTCCCACATTGCTCTGAGTATTAAAGGGGCTGATTTTTTAGTCAATGTCTTTCCCCAATAATTTTTCCCTCTCTGGGACTATTTACTTGTGCTTAAACAAGAGCTTTGTTTCTGATGGGGAAATAAATAGGCAGATCTTGAGATGCTAAATTCCTCTGAGGTAAAAAGGGAAGAGAGTCAAGAGATAGAAGAATAATGAGATCCAGCCCTACCTGTGCGGCTACAAAGCAAGGCCAATTCCAAACACAGAAAGGATTTATCTTTGGCTTCCTCAGAGAAGCCAAAGATAAATAAATAAAACTAACTCAATCTATTCTAGCAGAGCACGGGACAAAACATGTGCTTCGTACAATGGCTAGTAGTTACAACCAGCCTCCAACATAACTCTAATGAATTTACATAGGTAAACCAAATGAGTAAGTTCACTGAAATAATCTTACAGCCTATTGTTAATCACTCCTACAGTCCATACTTTTGAACTCTTACAAAGTTTGTTGCACAGTACAGCTCCAGAACTTCAAGTCAAGTGTTCAAATATCCATCCTTGCCACATCGTAGCAAGTAACTCTTAATTTTCATTTCAGGATAAATAACTGCTGTAATGTTTCAGAACCAACAACAGTAAATACTGATAGCTAAGGTTGTCAACTTGAACAGAAAGCCTCCCTCCACTCCTTACAAGCTATTGACCTTGAAAAACATTTTCCTCCCATTATAACAGCAGCCTTGTTTGCATGAACATGTACTACTATTCTTAAGTAGCACTTCCTACTTCAAGTCAGAGTTTTACTTCAACTTGTTTTATTTCCATTCACAATAGTGCATTTTCAAACATACTCAAAGTTGCTTGCTGCATTGTGATTTTTTTTTAAACAGACTCTAAGGATATGAAATTTGCTGTGATGCCACTACAGTATCACATACAGTGACACTTCCAGTGTTTGACTGTATTGCCCCTTTCAGCACAGCATCAACTAGAAAGACTTTTAACATCACTTTTTTGATGTTATTACAATTCAAAAGCCACAAAAACAACTGTCTTGTGCTTTGTTCAACTTAAAGCACTCATGAACTGCATTCAGTAGTACAACATTGTGCCAATATTTTATTAATTTACTGCAGTTGTGTAGAAGAAAACAGACAAACTGAATTTCCTTAGCTACTTGAAAAATTCTCCTTTATGCTACAGATGAACACCAAATGTCTAGACATTATTCCAAATCTGAAAAAAAATAAAATCTTTGACAGACTCACCACAGAAAAAAATCTATGATTTTTGGCAGGAAATCTAAGGAAAGGTTTTGTCTCAGGATCAAATACTACTACAAATATTATTATAGAAACGTTCACCTATAGAACTCTATTTATTCTGCCAGACCTTCTGGTCTGTTCATTAAGTTTATTTAATAAAGTAGCAAAAGGAGGAAGAAAACTAATCAAACACCACACTCCTGCTCACTTTCACCTCCTATTATCTCCAAGAAAATATTTTTAATAGGGATGACAAAAAGTACAGTAGCTTGAGTTGCTTCCTTTTTGATTTCATATTTTGTTAAATGCAAGTATTTGTTTATTGAGCACCTACATTAATAGTCTCTCTAGAAGCAAGTATGAGCTGTCAATAAAACCTAGCTACACATTTTTAAAATGTTGTTCTCATGTAATGCTTTCAGAAAAATCTCGATTGGAACTATTAGAAAATAAAATTCTTCTCAACGTTTTTAGATTTGACTCAGTTTTGGATCATCTAGTATTAACCTAAATTAACTTAAACCCAAAATGCCGTTCAGTAAAATTCATGGAGCCTTGCTTTTTTTGCAGTTCCCTCTAATAACAGAATCCATATCTCTATTTTATGTAATGATGTGTAATTACAACATAAACATCTACATTTCACATAGATAAGATTTCATTTTTACACATTTCCTCTTTTTTTTTTTTACTTCTTTACCACATTTCTCATTTTTCTCTCCTACTCTTAGACTTCCCTTACCAAATCAGTATAGAAGAACTCCATTATGTTGATGCAGTTATCTTAACTGATAGAAAAATTACTGAAGCATAAAGGTGGACCCTGCAGAGATTTGAGACCCCTTCAGCTTTTTTTGGAGCTATACATGCACATTGCCTTGTCCCTGCTGTGACAAAGTCTGCTTCGACATGGTAAAATCAGCTTTCATGCTGTGAAGAACAGTTAGGAAGGCAGGCTACTGAAGCTACTCCACAGGAGAACCAGCAAGGATATTTTCCAGAAACTAGCCACTATCAGAACTGCTAATTTCATTTTACACAAAGCAATACTCAACTGTCTTCTTAAATGGCCAAGAGCAACATAAAAATAAATAAATAATGTTGCAGTAAACATGCTATCCTTTGTCTGGCATCATCACCCTCTGGCAGAGAAAAAATGTAGGCAGCACCACCACACTCCAATCTCTCTCGTCTTATCCAGTTAATGGCATTTACTCCATGTAAATAATTTTAAAACATATTTTTTTGACATTGAATATAAGATATCATTATGTAAGCTGTCAAAAGAAAGCTGGAATTTGAGACAGCTGAGGCTTTTAGCACCTAGGAAAGACACTGTAGCTGCTTGTGGTTTCCAAGAGAAAGTTAAAATGCTGCAAACTGAAGAAAGTATACATTTATACTTATATAATAACAGAAATTTAGAGGACTGATTTCGAAAGGCTGAATTCTAACAACCACGACATCCCAGCACAAGTCCTGCCACATTACCATCAGACTTAAAGCTGTAGTTTCAAGGGTTTGTTGAAACAGTTAAAGTTCATTTCTGTGCCATGTTTCTTATTAGGCATTAAAGCACATCTGCTCTTAGTAGTATTGGATAAGTGATTTTGTACTAATGCACTGTTTCATAACAACATCAAAACTTATTTTATTATTTACGTGAACTTTTCTTATTTAGAAAAAACTTTCTGGTCACTCAAAACTAGACAAATGGAAACATTTGTCATGGACAAATAATCTAACAATTCCTGAGCGAAATGGAACACAGCAAATGTCAGCATAACTGTGAAATGAACTGCAGAATTTCTTCCTAAGAAGGGATAGGCACATGACACATTACTTGAAGGAGTCCATGGAGAAGAAAGCAGGCCATTGACCTCTGAGCTCTTAAAGGATCTTCAGTTGACATTGGATCTTTATTATTCAGCAACCATTCTGACAGAAAAAGATTTCCTTAGGGAGAAGAATGATATTAAGGATACAGCCAAAAAGAGAAAAATGCAGGTGACACTACTTGTTTTATACATGTCAATGCTTGTTTTTTACACTTGCTTTCAGAGCATTCACATTTGACATTACACATGTTTGGAATACGTAGTACAGATTCCCAGTAAGGCAGGCTCTGAGATCCATGGACAAAACTCAAAACACAATTCAAATCTTGATCAACATGTAAAGCATTACATAAATGCTGTTACTTGTGACAGGATGGGATTACATTCAAGGACAAAGAACATCTACATCACTCCTTTCTACTTTGAACAAGCATTATCCGTGCAAAAGTGTTCACTGTATGGATGCATTTTCTTCTTAGCATTTGACCTGTTGTTGTGGTTCAGGTCCATCTAGGAATAAAGGGCCAGTTCCAAGGGCCTTTGGAACCTCCTAAGGACAGGGGCTCAGTTACCACTCATAGACTTAGGCAAAACAGAGAAGACTACTCAGCTTGGGGAAGAAAACAAAACTTAATTTAATCTGCCACCAACCAAAAACATGACAAATACTCAACTGAAGAGTAGGGCAAATAATGAAAGTTCAACCAGCCCTTTTAAGACCACCTTCCTCCTACTCCTCCCCTCTTTCCAGGCTCAGGTACCTGATTCTGGTGGTGTTACCTCCTCCCCCACATGAAGTGGTTCAGGGGGACGGGGAACGGGGAGTGAAGTTTTTCCTTTCCCAATGACTCCTGCCACTTGTCTCGCCTCTGAAAGGGAGGATTCCTTGCCAGTCCTCCCTGCTCCACTGCAAGGTCTCTCACACACAGGGCAGCTCTGCACAGGCCATTCCGACATGTGTTGGTTCAGAGCGCTGCAGCTCCTCTCCTTTCCTCTGGGTGGAGGTCCACAACAATCACCCCCTTAGGCATGGCTTATACAACATATATTCCCTCAGGCATGGGGTCTTCCCAGTGCTGCTGGCAGCTATTAGTCCTGCCTTTGGCCCTCATGGGTTGCACAGGAATAGGCTGCATTCTTGCCACAGGCTGCAGTGGGATCCTCTGCCCATATGGTTGCCTCCATCTTGCCCTACTTCTTCACCTCCTTTCACACGCTACAAATGTCCATTCTTAAAGAGTGATGGCAAAGGTGCCAGATTGGCCTGGCTGGGCTGGAGGTGGGTCCAAACTCAGAGCCAGGGAAAGTTTCAGGAACTGTTTACGAGGACAGCACTGCAGCTCCCTCCCATCATCAACCAAGCAAAAGCAGTTCCACACAAAACCACCACATCCGTTTTAGACATTTGGAGTGTAAAACATATGCAAATACCTTCAAGCTATGTACTAAAAGATCAATGATATGTAATAAACATTACTTACAGCAAAAATAGTCAAAGTTGACTATCAGTCTTGTCTCTTCTAATTTGTTAAGAGACTATTATGTTAACGACAAACCGTCACAGTAACTTGAAATTCTTCACAATAGGAATATAGTCTAAACAGGTCACCTTGACAATTTATAACAAAACCAAGTTCTTTTAAATATAACCAATGCCAATTACATATTACTTGTTTTTTCTCTGTTTAACAAACAATTGAACTCTACCTTTTAATCAGACTGAGAGTCTACTAAACATATTCTTTGATTCCCAGAGAGAAAAGAAGCACTTGCAAGTACTGCATCATCCCTTCACATCCAATTTGCTCTCATATTCCATAAATATATATTACTAGACATACAAATTTAAAATACCTATTTTAAGAAAATCAGGGCCAGAACAACCTAAACTTCAATTATAATTATGTGCCTGAACATTTTTCTAATAAAACTTTTAAAAAATAAAGGAATGCATGTGGTGATTTTCAAATACTAAAATGTTATGCACAATTTTCTACTCTATCTATACCCTCCTTTTTACCACTGTCAATGTTTTTAGTGCTTATTATCAAATTATGTCTAAAGCACTGAGAAAAAGTCCAACAGCAAATCAACCCTAGGCACAAAAAACCTCATAGGAAAACAGAAACCTTAACAACTGACCAAGTTAACATGCCAAAGCATGCAGGTCTGTCTACAAACTATTAAAAGAAGCAAGAGGATTCTTTTGGGTTTAGGATACTTTTGTGCAAAAAAGCTTTCCTATAGAAGTTTAATCTTCTCCTGTTTTTTTTCTGAATACCATGTAAGCTACTCTACTCTACTAGGTCTTTCCCATACACACACATCTTCAATAAGTGCAATGCATATAAACCCTACAATGTACAGTCGCTGAGGAGACAAAAGACAATGCCAGTAGGCCTTTCAAACCTTCTAGCATGAACTTTATAATAAATAGGTGAAAATAAATTTGCATGAGAAATAATGCACTTCAATAAACAGCAACAAAGAAACTACACATGGGATTTAGAATATAAGGGCATCTGTACCTGGCTGAAGTAATTTCCTATTAAATCATATTTACCTGACATTACAGACATCTAATTCCCATATGAGATCAAGATCCCATGTGAAATCATAAATAAGAGGACCTCAAGGAACTTGCAGCATAGATAAATGGTAGAATACAAAAGAGTATCCATCTTAAAATGCACATAAAATATTATGCACCTCTGATGAAAAAAACCTACAATCTGTAGAAGTACAAATAATGAAACTTACCTACAATGTATCTCAGAAGGCTAGATGCTAATCAAGACCTCATGTTCTGTCTTCCTGCAGCTAACCTTTTCCAAGGTTAAGAGATTCCAAACCTGATCAGTATTCATAAAAGATGGGATTTAGAAAAGCATTTAGGCTGAGATGGAAGTTTAAGTTAATCATCCCTTTCACTCACACTAAAATTCCTATTATTCCAGTAAAAAACTTAATCACCAGGAGAAGCAACAATAAAGCTAGGACAGGCACATATCTAAAAGCCCTATTTTCCTTTCCTTTCCTTTCACTCCTTTTCTTTTACTTGATAAGTTACTGCTGTTTTGCTCAGCCAGACACAGAGCTACAAGGTCGCTTGCTCACTCCTCCCCCTCCTGGTGGAATGGGGAGGGGAACTGGTGGGAAAGAGGAAAAATCCACATAGGTTGAAATAAGAACAGTTTTATAACAAGTTAAGAAGAAAACAGTTATAACAATAAATGACCAGATGTGCAAAGGGAATGGTGTGTGACACAGTTGCTCAATACCCAGAAACTGACACAGTCTCTCCAGACTGATAGACGAACCAAAGTGTCCCTCCTGTCAGCTCCCCACCTACGTATACTGGGCATGGCACTAGTATGGTACAGATTACCTCTTAGACAGCCTGTGTCAGCTGCCCAGTCTGTACCTCTGCTTAGTTTCTTATAGAATTTAACCCTATCCCAGCCCAAACCAGGACAATTACTTTTATTTAAAACTATTTTACTACATAATGATGAAAATTATTAGCACTATGGTAGTATGTTCCCCACCTTCAAGCAGATCATTATTTCCATAATCTTGGTCAAGTGATAACCACCACTGGTAGCTGTAATTGATGCATCTTGTCATGATGGTTGCATTTGGCTTAAAGTGGATTCGGAGGAGACAGATGGCAACATGATAGCCAAGGACTAATTTGAGCAATGCATCCACTTAATCACAGTGCTGGTCAAGGTTCTACTCAAGCCAAGTTTGGAAGAAAGAAACATCGGTAGCTGGTTTTCAAATATGACCGAGTCAATCATCTTACTCCATAAATAGTGGACAGCCCAAGGCCCAATGAGCTCTCCTGCGCAGCAGCAAGTTGCACATGAGGATTTTCCCTTTAGAAAGTTATTTCTCAAGGTTGAGAGGTTCCTTGCCACATCAGATTCTTGCTAAGTGATTAATAACATGCTAAACTTTGAAAACTAAGTGATAGAAAGGCTTGATTGCACATATATAATTCTTTACACATAAAGCATTGAACACATCTGGGACTAGAGTGAATTCAGCCACACCTAGACTCCTCTCCGAGAAGTCTAGAAAGCAAGATGTTCCAATCTGAGCCTTATGACTCAACAAAAAGAGTCTCTGACCCTGTCTTCTATGCAGTAAATAAATGTGTTTGGACATCAAATCTTGTTAAACCACTGTTTCATTTACCATCAGACTTTGCTTTCTATCAATAAATGTATGGCTGCTTCTCTTATGAATGAAGTGCATCATTCCATCTGTGGCAGTCACTCAGAAATCACTCAAAATTAACAAAAACCCTATTTTGAAATATATCTTTGAAAGAGTAAAAACTACTTAGACATGCTTGAAAGTGAATGGGATATCCTAAAGGTGACTTATCATCAGGAGAGGAGAAATCATACTGTCTGTTTATGTCAGACTAGTAAATGAACGCTGCACAGATTGTAGACCTTTAGTTCCAAATGTACTCAAAATCATAGCCATAGTCCCCAACCACATCAAAAACAACACAGTTCACAAAGGTATAAAGTAACTGGGGCTGGACCTAGTAGAATTACATTAATCTACAGAACATGTCTTCAGATAGAATAAAATTGAGAGAAATCAGTAAAGAAAACAAGTCATTTATAATATACTGTGAAAAAAATCACTAAAACAATAGCTTTTGGAAACCTTGCATCTGCAGAAAATCTTCTGGGCCTAAATCCAATATGAACCTGTCAGAAAATATTGATGAAATATATGCTTTTACAATTGTAAATAAAACATGAATATGGAATCTATTCCTAAACTCAATTTTTTCCAAAAAGGAAACAAGACTTATTTTTTTTTTTTAAGACTCTGATTTACTTATTTGATTTAATTAGACATTGGTTTTGGTAAACAAAATTACTTCTGAATGGAACCCTTACAATGACCTTTGACAAATCAAATGAACATCAAAGACTGTTACTGTGCTTATCTGCTTCACTTATAATAGCTTATTGAAAATACCTGTTAGAGTCTAGTATTATAAAAACTACCTTCCCAGAGAGAAATATGATCAAAGCATTTGTCAGATGACATAAGGCCAGCCTTTCATATACAGCACAAAGGATTCTTTCAACTTTGTCTTGAAAGGTCTTCTGATGCTATATTCCAGATTCTAATCCAGCTCTACAAGTGAAAGGTTAATGGAGAGCACCCTTAATACACAGGCACATCTTAACATATACTAACAAAATAAATACATTTTTGTTAAGGAGGGTGCACTTTTTAACATACTGAAGTACTAATAAGCCTTCTGCCATTCCCTGACAGCAGTACATGCAAGCAGCTGTTCAACATTATGGAGAAACCTTAAAAAACCTTCCTATTAAATTCACCACGAGAAATGCTCAGCTGACACAGGTCAGTAAACATTTTCACTACAAACATGTACAGCTAAACTTCTGAGGTCCATTTCTCAGTGGTCAGATGGATTTATTTATTTATTTATTTATTTATAGTTATTGATGAGACTATTAAGATTTATCTTCTTATTTAAAAAATTAATTCAGTTTCTATCCTATGACTTTCTGAAAGGATTGGATTAATCTGTGCAGCACAAAGTATCAAAATAAAGCACAAAGACAATACAGAATCAAGAATGACAACTGAAAACCTACTAGTAGTAGGCTAGACTAGTAGTAGAAAGACTACTACTAATTGTCTTTCTGGTTCATTCATGAAATAACCTGACATTTTTGTGCTAGTATGAACGGTTCAAAAAAACCCAAACCAACAAACCTCAAAACCCGACATATGAAATAAGATGACAGGATTGCATAAGGAGGCAGAAAAGACTGACAAAGAATTACAAATTCTCATGCAAGGCAAGTCAACCCATTCTCCTTGAAGTCTGCTGGTTGACTGTAACTGAGGAGTTGGTGAGTTTTCAGCATGAAAAATATTAAAGCAGGAACAAAAATTAAGTTCCAGTGCATAACAGTTCAGAAATATGGCCCAAAGACATCATGTAACTGAATTAATAGTAAATCATGTTTACCACAGTCAGCACTAGAGGCAGTCACTGGAATAGGTACTTGTAAAAGTCTATACACACTTGAATGAGAAAAACTTCATTACCTTGCTATGTATTTTCCTTTATTTAAAAACTTCAAGTAGATACAGAGAGGGGAAAAAAAGACACTCTCTACATATAAAAAAAGGCACAACAAAAGCTAAATACAGAAGTAAAACACGCTTTAGATTATACTAAGCAACATTTAAGCTACTCAAGTAGACTGCTCTAGTGCAGGTTTTAGAGGGCTATTTTAGTTTGTATTAAAATTGAGTAATGNATGCTATATTCCAGATTCTAATCCAGCTCTACAAGTGAAAGGTTAATGGAGAGCACCCTTAATACACAGGCACATCTTAACATATACTAACAAAATAAATACATTTTTGTTAAGGAGGGTGCACTTTTTAACATACTGAAGTACTAATAAGCCTTCTGCCATTCCCTGACAGCAGTACATGCAAGCAGCTGTTCAACATTATGGAGAAACCTTAAAAAACCTTCCTATTAAATTCACCACGAGAAATGCTCAGCTGACACAGGTCAGTAAACATTTTCACTACAAACATGTACAGCTAAACTTCTGAGGTCCATTTCTCAGTGGTCAGATGGATTTATTTATTTATTTATTTATTTATAGTTATTGATGAGACTATTAAGATTTATCTTCTTATTTAAAAAATTAATTCAGTTTCTATCCTATGACTTTCTGAAAGGATTGGATTAATCTGTGCAGCACAAAGTATCAAAATAAAGCACAAAGACAATACAGAATCAAGAATGACAACTGAAAACCTACTAGTAGTAGGCTAGACTAGTAGTAGAAAGACTACTACTAATTGTCTTTCTGGTTCATTCATGAAATAACCTGACATTTTTGTGCTAGTATGAACGGTTCAAAAAAACCCAAACCAACAAACCTCAAAACCCAACATATGAAATAAGATGACAGGATTGCATAAGGAGGCAGAAAAGACTGACAAAGAATTACAAATTCTCATGCAAGGCAAGTCAACCCATTCTCCTTGAAGTCTGCTGGTTGACTGTAACTGAGGAGTTGGTGAGTTTTCAGCATGAAAAATATTAAAGCAGGAACAAAAATTAAGTTCCAGTGCATAACAGTTCAGAAATATGGCCCAAAGACATCATGTAACTGAATTAATAGTAAATCATGTTTACCACAGTCAGCACTAGAGGCAGTCACTGGAATAGGTACTTGTAAAAGTCTATACACACTTGAATGAGAAAAACTTCATTACCTTGCTATGTATTTTCCTTTATTTAAAAACTTCAAGTAGATACAGAGAGGGGAAAAAAAGACACTCTCTACATATAAAAAAAGGCACAACAAAAGCTAAATACAGAAGTAAAACACGCTTTAGATTATACTAAGCAACATTTAAGCTACTCAAGTAGACTGCTCTAGTGCAGGTTTTAGAGGGCTATTTTAGTTTGTATTAAAATTGAGTAATGGTAATGAGAAAAAAAAAAACACTTCCACATATATTGTCAGGTAAAAAGATTATAAACCTTTCTTCATGTAAATTTGAAGAAGTGAAATGCAAGAAACCTTCTGCTTCTATCTCAATATCTATCTTGCCATTATCATATACAACTGAGAGACCTCACAATCCAAGACTCCAGGTTGACTGCTGAGAATTAACACAAATTGCATGTGTCAAGGTCTGATCTTCTCATTAAAATGAATGTGAAAGAAATTTTTGCATCTATCAGGATGTATAAAGATACATTTCTGACTCATAAACAAATGTCTTATAAAGGGCCACCAAATTTCAGTCCAGCCCCCAGCCATGACAAGCAGTGTGTAATTCAATGCTTTTCACAAGGCAATCAAACTCCTTCCTAGGAGTGCTTATGATTTTGCTTTGATTGAAAAAACATTGCAGACTCTCACTGCCCTAAACAATTCAGAACCTGCTTTTAAATCTCAGCTTAAATTTATTCACAGTCAGCTTAGATCCATTAGTTCTTGTGCCAATATTGTCCTTCAGTTTAAATAGCTCTTCTCTGTCTCTGGTGTTTACTTCCCTCATGAATTTAATTTCATTCAACTACATTTCTTAGGACTAATTGATTTAAAATGAGAGGACACACTTTATAAACCCATCAATGGCACACATTCCATAAGGAGAAAAATTAACTTCTCTAACAATTAAATATCCACAAAAAAAATAAAAGTGCACAGTAAGACAGTTATAAGCCCATGGAAAACTTGCATTACTTCAGGATGCAAGGAAAAAATGATCCTGAATGAAGACATTGAGGCTGTAAGACAAGAAACTTTAGAAGGACACTGAAATGAAAAGAGTTCTTACGGAACAAAAAAAACAAAGTTTCTTCTTCAGCACTCTTGCAGGAGGACATAAGCTCAGTTTAAAAATTCTTTTAATGCTCATTTTCTTCGCCACTCTGTAAAATCAGGAAAAAAAAAAAAAAACAACAACATAACACCACACATCAAAACTTACAAAGTACTCAGAAAGCAGTAAAACAAAATACTCAGAGGCCATGGAAAAAAAGTGCAGTATTTTTAAAGGTTAAGAAGGCTTTTTTAATCTCCCATTGATACAAATGTTAGTGCCACTTTGGTTCCTCTAGATAGTTCCTATAAAGGCCAAGCCAAAGTGATTCTTGATCAACTCACAACTATGGCAAAACGAAATTATCTTTCTGTAAAAGACTTAGTTTGAGTAGCAGTTATGTAGACTCTTGTTTAAAGATTCATCAGGTGAGCTACTTTATGGAATACTTATAAGTAAGCATTCATAACAGTATTTCAGAAATACACACTGTTTAATTTCAGAAAATTTTATGTTAGTAAACCCAAATATTTCAGATAATTCATCATATATTGCTTTAGCTCAGTTGATTGTAAAAGTAAAAATTTTTTTGCATTCTTAGTTTCTATTCTGTCCCTACAATATGCAGTGTGAGAACAGAAGGTAAATTCAAACAGAGTGTTCATAATAATAATCTGAAAAAAATAAAATACTTCCTATTAATTTGATGCTATCGATTTATACTTATAAGAGACAGAAAATATTTCTAAGTCAAGAGATTAGGCAGATGAATTACAGAGAAAAGTCATAGAATTCCTCTTCACTGTACTCACCAAGAGAGTTACCTCCTCATTTATGAGTGCACAGAGTAAGACAACCAAGAAGTTGCCTTATTGTTTCTGTAAGGTGAAAATCCAGTTTTCTCCTAATTTTTACTCCTTTTTAGTCAAGTAAATCAGTATCTCCCTCTCACATCTGAACTGCGATCACCTTCAGTACATCTGAGATGGTGCATTAAAGAAGTCTTCCAGATCACCTCTTTTACTGAAATCTTTAGAGAAAGTCTATGTTTCGATATTTCTATAACTCCAGCTCTTCAAAGAGTTATTCACACTATCCTAACTAACAGTACACCAAGATTTGACAAGTCTGCAAAATCAGAGTTAGTAATCTAGAAGCCTGAAAAAAAAAATAAAAATCAAAACTTGGATTCTTTCTTTGTATCTCATAACAAAAATCCCTACATACTAGCAAATTGTGACCTGATCTAGATTGACCTGTTTCTGCAGGGGGATTGGACTAGATGATCTCTAAAGATTCCTTCCAATCCCTACCATTCTATGATTCTATAAAATGTTTCACAAAATGAGAAGTGAAACTAAGTCACAGTTATCACTGATGTAGATAAGTATGTAACAAATGTGATGATATTGCTTGCAGAAAACCACTGACTCAGTCAAAATGCTGTCATATAGCACTATGACCAAGGACTTCTTCACTTAAACCAGAAGACACAGTGCAGTATCAATCTATTTCTAAGTATTAGAGTTATAAGAGCCTCCACTCACTGCATGCTGGAGTACTGGTTGCCAATATTTATTCTGTGAATTCTCTAGCATAATTTTCATAATCATTGCTAGGAAGACAAAATTTTTTTTTTCTGTTAAAATATGAAACTTTATTCATTTTCCAATGAATATTCTAAATCATTCTTAGTTC
Source organism: Urocolius indicus (assembly GCA_013401255.1). Taxonomy (NCBI): domain Eukaryota; kingdom Metazoa; phylum Chordata; class Aves; order Coliiformes; family Coliidae; genus Urocolius; species Urocolius indicus. Next base: position 125,477 of record WBNH01012799.1, read on the forward strand.
TATGACATATCATAATGATTTTGCAAAGAAAGAATATAAGGATTATTAGATATAGGCAGCATACAAGCATGCAATATATATGCATGTCTCCCAAGGCAGTTACAAAGGTCTCAAAGATAGAAATCATTCAACGTTTTGCCTATACAGGATGGATTATGAAAACACACTTTACTAAATCATTATGAAAAGAATAATGATTATTCTATCTCTATTACGGCACAAATCCAACCTGTGCAGATAAGATCCAGGTTCAAACTCATTGAACTAAAGTGTATAAGTATGAAGATTTGATTTTGCCTGTACCTTAACCTATTATCACATTAAAAAAAAACCCTTCTGTTTGCAATGATCTTATTAGCAGAAACCATGGCACACAAAGAAGCAGCTGTCCTTTCTTGACTATGGCCATAATATTTTTCTAGCCACTCATTGAAACTTGTTTTCCTTAATAAAACAGTTAAAACTCTATGGTATTGCCCTGTATTTTAATACAACATTGTAGAGACACTGCTGGCCATTTTGAGCCAAGTAGCAACCAGCACTGATTTCACAAATGTCTTTAATCCTTCCATAAATTACCTATTGTATAGCATAAAGCAGCTGCACCCCATCAGCTCACATGCTAGAAGACCAAAAATGAATATCACAGGAATAGGTCACAGGAAATAAACAAACAAAAAAAGCAAGCACCTGCTATCTTTTTTTTTTTTTTTGCCACTTAATTAAAGTGTTTGCCGATTCTGAAAGGCTCTCCTTCTTACTGAAAAAAATAATTTGCTCTACACTACTACACTTATAAAACCTCTGCACTCTTCTTTTTTCTTCCCTTTACAGTTGCAAGAGGAGGGAGTTTCGGAAAGAATAGGGAAAGAAAAGTGAATAAAACATTGGTAATGTGTTTAGTTAGTGATGCAGACCATTCTCCGATCAAATTTTGTTTCCCAAAGGAAGATATCAGTTTTAAATTACACAGTAAGCAAGCAAAAGAAAGGAAGCAAACAATCAAAACCTTCCCAGGAGGGGTAAAAATGAGGCAAGAACTCCAGAGGTCCTATTTAATAAATAAACACCTTCATTTCTGTAAGTTAATTTCACCACAGGAAATAAGTTTAGTTTTAATTATATTGCCTTATGTCATGTTTTATAAAAGGTACATGAGGCTCATTGACTTTCTCTTATTAAAGCCTTTACATACTGCAGAGATATTGTATGTAGTTTAAACCTCAGTAGAGCCCTAGCAGAGTGCACAGTGATGTAAGATGCAATATTTTTATTGTTATACCAAACCTGTGACAACTACTGAGATGAAGAACAAGATGTTGCTGCAGTTGACTTATAAAAAAGAAACTTTAAAAGATATACAATGATATAACATACTATTAATTCAAAGCCTTTTTCACATAGATATGTGAGAAGCACAGATTTTCAGAAACCCAGAAGACTAAGAGATTACATAGGAATCAAATCAAGCATTTAAAAAATAATTTTCAAATAGGGAAATTTCAGAGAAAAATAATTTTTGCTTCCAAACTTTAGACATAACTAAGCCATATTCTAAGGCTCTGCCAACATTACCTGGGTAATGTTGGCATAGCCTTCCCTGTGACACTATCATACTGCATCAAGTCAGTGAATACAGCAAACTAGGGAAAATCTCTAGGAGTTCTATTTTGAGTGCCTTAGGATACAAAAAAAAAAATTTAATATCATTGCCTTTTTTCACTGTGGACAAGGCAGAGTTATGATACTATTACATATGATGTACATTCACTATCACCACCACTTTGTTGAGTTTTTTTTCCTCCCTGGTTTCAGAAGCTTCCACTTAAGACAGCAGTTCCCATCCTGAAACTAGTGTTTTTGTGTCAAATGTTCAGAGGCATTGGCAGGTATTTCCAGATGCCTTCCATCAATGGGTAGCTTTGCAACCTGCTAAGGAAAATGTTATATACTAATGTTGAATGTCTTAAGATTTCTCTAGACTTCACTAATTTGCTATGACTTTTCAATAGCTAGTGCCACACACCCATGCAGCGATTTCTGTATCTTCTGGAAAACCATGCAACCCTGTGACTAAAACCACACAGCAGATGAGAAGTCTATTTATGTGCCAGCCTGCTTTTTACTTAAGCAAAGAGAACATGAACTCGTTTTGCTATAAGCCTAACACCTCTCAGGATGAAAGTTATTTTAGAAAGGAGTAAAACTCTTACAATAGCATTGATAACATTAAATGAGATGTAAAATCCTGAAACAGGCTGTTAATTCATTGTTCTTTCCATTGCTGTATAGGATTTTCAATTCGGCTCCTACTACCAACATGTACAATATCTATGGAACAGAAGAACTGAAAACAAAAGAGAGGTTTGCCAAAATCTCTGGCAGTCATTATCCAACACATCTGCTCTCAGTAGCTCATCCATCTCTAATTCTCATGTGCAAAGCTTGCAAATTAAAATTAAATAGATGAAATATTTCTTCACCAAACTACCTGACATTCATTCTTCAAACTGTTTGCCCTTTGTACAATCCAGAGAATCAGGGCTTTGATTAATTTTTTAATAGCAAACCATTAAAAATTTCCTTTATATGCTCTTCCTCATATTCATGAATAATCAACAAGTAATTCTAGTGCCTGAATGACAACAGGCAAGGCAATGATTTAAGAGAGTTTGGCATCCTCATAAGATTGAGATAATTACCAATAATATCATATACCCAAAACTTCAAAGGAAGTCTTCTTTTATTAGTAGCAGGTGGAAAAAACAAAGTGAGACAAACATTCACTAGAGACATTCTTTCACTATGATGTCAAAGAGGATATTCCAAGATGCATTTTTGGAACCCAGAATGCTACAGCATTGTCAAACCTTTGAAATTTTCAAAAACACTATGCTTCTTATACTGGACAGGTTACCTTTTATGATCCATGTCAGTGCTCTGAAGAAATGCAAAGTCAATGTAAAACAAAAAACAAAACAAAACAACAAAACAAGAAAAGAGTTACAGCTGTCAAAACATGGTGAATTTTGAACCCAAAATTTAGAACTTACAGCATTTGAACATTCTATTCTTATTGGTAGCAGTAATCCAGTTTGAGTAATTGAAAGAATTTAGGTTTTCAAAACAGAGTGCAGAGAAGGGGCCAGGGGCCAGCTGCAGGTTGTACAGGTAGGCTCCTCAGAGTTCCATCAACCAATTAAAGATTTTTTTGTCTCAACCTTTCCAGTAATTATTCCATTGCTGTATTCTTCCTACTTCAGTCAGCAGTAGTCACTATCTCTTTCACGGGATCAAAGAATATTAAGGGTTGAAAGGACCTCGAAAGTTCATATAGTCCAACCCCCCTGTGAGGGCAGGACTACCTTAGAGTAGGTCACACAGGAACTCATCCAGGTGGGTTTTGAATGTCTCCAGAGAAGGAGACTCCACAAACCATCAAGGCAGCCCATTCTGGTGTGCTGTCATCCTCATAGTGAAGAAATTTTTCCTTATAGTTCTTTGGAACCTCTTATGTTCTAGCATACCCATTTCCCTTTGTCCTATCATTGGACATCATTAAGAACAGCCTGGTTTTACCTTCCTGATACTCTATATACTTTTCCATTGAACTACAAGGTCTCAACAACTAACAAAACAACATACACAACCGACATCCCACAACACACACATCCCTCCAGTATTAGTGTTTGAGTAAGTAATACATGCTTTATAAAGAAGTTAGACAACACCACATTTGAAAGTCTTATTTTATCAGAGCAGACTACTGGGAGAGAAAAGATACTCTTACTAGAAAACTGTATTAACTGATACTTAGTTACTATCTATATTTTTCTCAAGAGCTGATTTTCACGTTGCAAAACTCTGGTGAATTCTTTTCTTTACACATTTTACACCATGTCTCCATAAATGATTTGATATTTTGTTCTCCTATACTTTAAAACTTGATCGATAAAGTTTATATGAACAGATAATGAGCTAAAACTGTTAACAGAAATTCTGCATTGCTTGATATAAATAACTGCAAACCACTGTTCTGTGTTTGAAGAATAAGCTGTAAGGGAAGGCTTGAAGGGGACAATATTTTATTTTACCAATGCAGGATCATCAGGTATAAAGAAAGATGGAAGAAGTCTTAAGTCAAAGTGTCTTTTTATCTCACCTGTGTATTGCTGTTGAGGCAGGTAAATAACAACATAACTAAGATTCAAGTTCCATGCATCTAGATATTCTTGCAAATGTGATTATCCACTCTTATCATGCTTAATTCATCTTGACATATGCAGGAAGACAAATTCCAACCCAGCCCCCTTTCCAAATATGTGTACACATTGATAAGATTCCTCCTTGAGCCTTCATTTCTTCAGGCTCAAGAATCCCATCTCTCTCAGCCTCTCCTCTTAGAAGGGATGCTCCAGTTCCTTAATCCTCACAGTGGTCCTTTGCTATTCTCTCTCCAGCAATGTCATCTCTTATCCTGTGAAGTCCCAAACAAGGCACAATACTCCAGGTCTGGCCTCAGTAGTACAGAATAGCATGGAAGGCTTTCCTCCCTTAGTCTGCTAGAAACATTTCTCCTGAGGCAGCCCAGGATCCTGGCAGCCTCCTTTTCTACAAGGGAACACCACTGGCTCATGTTCAAATTTCTGTCTATCAGGACCCCTCTCTAGATTTGCCATCACACGTGAAGATTGGGTGTATCTGTTCCCTGCAGTAGTCACCCATTACTATTGATCACTGCTTCCTCCTGATGGCTTTGCGTGGCTCAGGGTTAGTTGACCTAGATGCTTTGCTCGAAAGCATACCCAGCTCCTCCTCAGCTTTGAGACTAGTAAACCTGCCCCACAGCTGCAAATCTTCATGTGAAGCTGAAGTCACCAGCTTTTACCCTTAACCTTTCCCAGAGCTTGCATTATATTTACGAGAGGATCCTGTCTCTCTCATCATTATGCCACATGGCCTGCTGACTTGCTCTAATTCCTTGACCTGAGAACACAGTCCTCTGAAACCAGTATACCAGCTGCAGGACAGAGGACCATCTCTCCTGACCTCAGGGAGAGGACCCAGGCAGTCCCTGCAGTCTGAAACATGGGTGGCTGCATGAATCATCTGGACCTGCATCTGGATCCCTGGTTGCTGCTCTAACTCCTGCTGGGCATCATGCCCTGTGGTACCTCACTACCATAAGTCAGAAAATTTAGGCTGATCTGACCTCAGATGAGGGTTCCAAATTGCAGCATTCTGCATGAAGGGCTGCACAAACTGCTGCATATGCTGAATGCACTCTGATAGATGTGCTCTGTGTCTGTTTCTTATAGAGGCCTCTCTCTTAGCACTAACTGAAAGGGTGCTTGACCCTCCATAATCAGGGGGTAGCTGTAAAAAAGGCTGCTGGCACTCGAGTCAAAGAGAGCTGATTGAGCTTGTTAGAAGCTCCTAGAGCTTCCTCAGGGTACACTTCTTTCTTCCCCTACCTCGTGCCCTTGTTCTTACCGGGCAGCAGCAGGTACAAATTTAACACTAATGTCAAAATATACAGAAACTTCACTGGCCATTTATTCTATTGCTTGTCTTAAAAACAAACAAACAAACAAACAAACACAAAAAAACCCAGAGGTTTTGACAGTGCAGTTTAAGAACAGTATCTTCCATTATATACAGAGAATCATGCCCTATATAAACTACTTTGCTTCCTTTAAACAGTGTGCTTTCACACTACAGGGCATGATTTTAGAAGTGATTATTTTTACAGAAAAACAAACCTACTGGAATCTCTTGTGTGAAATTAAAGTATAACTCTGTAAAAACAAACTGAAGCTGAAAAAGGAATAGTGTTTCCTAAATAGCAAGACTTAATTACCTCCCCCTGAAACCGAGAAAAAACTACCAGTAGAAAATTCACTAAATCTGACACTTACCTACAAGACTGTAAACAGATTTCATTAAACAACACTCCGCTACTTACAATAGACATACCTATCTCACTTCTAGAGATAGTTATATGCCAATTTTTATTACATATTCGAACAATTTTTGAGTTTGAATGCATTAGTGTTCAGTTAACATCACCCTCCTGTCATGTGATTTGAGAATTAAGAAATTAAGCAGTTTTCACTAGCATCAATCTTCTCATGACATAAACTTGTCAAATGTAAGTACTACTATTATAATGTGAAATCTATGTAAATGAATCCAAGTAGCTTTGTTATTTAATAAGGAAAAATAAAAGTAGTTGGGACTTCCTTCACTTTCTTTTTTATTGCTTAGTAGAATTACAAAGCAAAGTAAAACGGAGATCAAGCAAAATAATGGTACTCTATAACCTTTGTAGCAAGCAGCACTGGAATCCACAGGAATAGCAGGAAACTAAAGTTTTCTGTCAGATTAGAATATTGTGCACTGACTACCAAACATTTGGAAAGATACTAAAAGTCATTCTTACTGTCCATAGACTTAGTTACAGAAGGCTTCAAAGACACTCAGGGAAACCTAGCCAAAGGGCTAAGAGGCCTGGGACAGAACAAATGGGCTTGGACTAGGCACTGAGAGTAAGTCTGATGTTTATATATGTTTTCAATATTTCAATTAATTTCCAAAGAGAAGTGACTTGGCTTTCTCTATGATGAACAGTACAGAATTCCTTCTTATTTCTAGTTCATATTTGATGTATGTTGCAAGAGAAACACTGTGTGACATTTCATTTCTTTAATTTCTTTGCTGTGCTCCTATAGTTCTTGTTAGAGGCATGGTCTAGAGAAGTCAGCTGACAGGTGGTCTGTAATTTCAGGTGTCTTCTGAACTTCCTATTCTCACAGAACACTTCCAGGCATCACAGAACATTTACAGGTATATTATCAGTATCAGCTAATAGCTGTATGCCACAACTAATGCAAATAGCACCATGACAAGCACTCCATATTCAGCTAACATACCTACAAAGCAGGCTTAATTTACATAATATTCACAACTCTTCCTAATGTAGATTGGGAAACAAGGCATGTCAGTCACATAAATGTAAAAACAGCAGGAAACTAGAATTACATGTTTTTTCTATTCATGGTTTTAATGCCTTCCTTATACCCAGCACAAGAGATCATCTCTTTTCCACTTACACCACTGTGTTCACACATGTAGCCTAAAGCAACACAAGAGTAATAACTTTAAATTACAACATTTTTATGATATGAAATTAGGTTTATCACATTCAATGTATAAAGTATGAAAATGGTATAGCATGAGACTTTTTTGCCAAGAGAGCAAAATGTACAGATTCTATTAGCATTTACTATTTCCATTTTCCAATAACAGCTGTAAGCACGAAGCGAACATTCACATTTCTAAGCTCTTAAGCATCATAATAACCATTATAGTAAGAATAGAATTTAAATTTTAGATTTAGTAAAAATAAAGGGGTGGAGAAGCAAAGCTCCATGGAAAGTAAAAATCTCTCAACAGCTTGCCATTGTAGGAAAATACAGATTCCAGTACTCAGTTGTGTCTTAAAAAGAATTGCAGACAACTGCTTTCGCATTATCTCCTCTATAAGCATGGTTAGACATAGGCAGCCAATCTTCTTATCCTCTTGTACTCGATACATCTTTTATCATGCCAGTGTAAGTATCCATTCAGAGATACAGGAGAAAAACAGACCAGATTAAAAAAAAAAAAAAAAAAAAAAGAAAAAAAGAAAAATAGTCATTTTCAAGTAAATCAGCTCTCCAAATCAGCCTACATGAAGATGACCCAAATGCTTCAGCCTCCGCTATTGGAACTGCTTTTCATATAAAGGAGACAGCTATTGTTATTACAGATGTAAAACTTATTCTGAAATAAAAAGTGGAAATGGCATTGAGTTGGTCATGTTCTCCAGTCTAAAATATTAATCAAGTATCCTACTAAAAAAGTAGCTTGCATATAAAGTAGCATGCCTCTGTAAAATACAGCATACATGAAACAGGTTGTATTATTTCACACTTCCAAATCAAGCATACTACCATACATTTTTTAAGAAAATTACTCAGTTCTTAAAATAAATTTTGTTAGTATCAGACTATCTAATGCAGCCTAATTATATTTTGCATGAAAAATAAATACAACTTGCAAGAAGGATCAAGTCTCAGATGTAGTCGTCTCATGTGGACTTGACAAACATTTCCTCAAAAAATGTTTTGCAACACATTGTCTCTATATTTTCTAGCTCTTAGAAATATTTTTTGGGGAGATTCTAGTAGTGTTTCTTCTCTATCTACAACCAAGGGCTACTATTTGTTAAGAAGGTCACAATTTTAATTGTGTCACAGGTATTGTACATCGCTATTATATAGTACTTTGTAGCTGCTAGATCTGAGGAAATTTTCAATTGTGAGAAATCTTGATTGCCAGTAGAGACAAGCTGCAGGTCTGAGCTATCTAGTTGTATCTCTCCAGTACCACAGGTCATAACTTTTCTCCCATTTTGGAAGGTACTACATGACTTTGTTTTTCATAAAGTCTCCTGATATGAGATTCTGTTCAACTGATGTCATTCTGCTCCATGCCTTAGTTCTTTCTTTTGTGGTTTTAGAGTTTATGCATTTCAAAATGAACACAATTTATTCAAAAATACAACATTCAGCAACTATTTCTTACTGCACAGCATTACAGTTATAGCATTAGCTGATGTCTTACCTCTCATACAGTGCTAACATCAGTGAGATAAAGAGAAGAGTACACAATGAGGAGAACATATTTACTGGCAGTCAGTAATACAGAATATTAGCTGAGTGCTTGCATTCTCCTCTACACCTCTGCTGTTTAGCTCTGTCAATAAGGAACTAGATGGAGATATCTGAGATCATTGCAGGGGTCTTACTCTCTGTTATCTTACATACAACATGTTCATCAACACAGATATGTTTAAAAAGGATACCAGAAATGTTTTTGCACAGTGTGAGTTTGCAGAAAAATAAGCTCTGGACCAACTACCAGCATTAAGCCATTCATGCACACAAACGAAAAATCTGAACCATTAACATCTCAGTGGCAACTGAAGATGATGTACCACTTGCAAAGTCACAACTGTAACTATCCTTCTCAAAATTCCTTAAAAAAAACCTCTCAAATGCCAGGAGTGATTCTAAAACTCCTTCCAATCTTAAATAAACAGCTACAAGACAAGAGCAACTGTGCCAAATATTCAGTAAGTCTGGCAGAATGAAAATAATGACAGAAGAAGTTACACAGTTCATCACTATATGCAGCTATGTTACTTTACTAGTTTGAAAAAGCAGAAATTCTACAGATGCATCACTAAATTACATGGGGTTTGGAACTATGTGTGATGTTGGTAAGGAATAAACAATATATGTAAAGCAATTTAATTACAGTAATAGTAATTTCAAACTAATTTCCAGCATCTGCATTGCTAAGAGGCATTTGAATATGTGAGGTACCAATAGTTATCAATATTAATCACTTATTACCATTTTCTAATGACTTGTACATCCCAACAGTCAAGCTCTGAGAAAATAAGTAGTTTTTCTAAAATATATAATTGCTTATTTAGCCAGCTTATGCTACAAATATACAGCATGGTTCTTCTACGTGATGCTACAAAATGAGGCAGTGGAATAGTCAGCAGGACACTCAGTTGGGATTAAAGAGGCCCTAGGTCAGTTAATGGCTTAATGCATAACAGCAGGAAATTTACCTCTCCTGTGATTTTGTCTCCTATCTTTGAAAAGGGAAAATATTTACACAGTTCATTGAACTGCTCTTTGAAGCAGAGTTTTAACACCTCAAATTCTCATCCAAACTAACAGAGGGACTGATCTCCTGAGATTTAGCACATCTTCCACAAAATACCACCCATTTCAAGTTGCAAAACATCAGTGACACGCAACAATCAAGGGATCAATCCATACATCTCACTTAAAGCAATTCTTTGCACTAGTTAGGGAAAAAGAATGAATAAAAAAAGGGCACTCCATTACCCATCTTCATTCCCACAAATAAAAGAAAATATACAAGCCTCACATGTTCAACATCCACCCCTTCCCATAGAAAATAGGTCAGTAAGATATGTCTGATCAGTTTTGTTATTTCATTCCTTTACAAAATATTTTCATATCTATTGATAAGAATCATAATTAGTGCTTCAATAAAATACTTGAAGAATAGCAGACATCAAATCTGCTATTCTTATGACTGCAACACTGAATGTTGTTTTCTGTGCAGCATAGAAAGAACCATGTGCAAACACTGAAAAAATGCACACAAAGATAGGGAGATGTTGATTTCATGCAAATCACATTTTGCATGGCACAAAACCACAAGATCATTTTAATTGTTTGAGAATATTTAACCAAATTGTTCCCAAATCACTAAATTATAATTACCTCCATATATTATAGAACTCTTAAAAGAGAACTATCACCCCCAAACCAGAGAGTTGTACAGAGGCTGAAATATAACGGCAAGGTTCAGCATTAAGGTGAATCTATTTTTGCATCTGTAGCAATGTAAAGCTAATAAATGAATTTAGGGTCAGCAAGAGTTGCCATGTTATCTGACAGATTAGCATGTGAAGCAAATGAAACTGTCACACAGAGATGACTGCTAACAGAATCAAATTTAGATTTAAAATGAGACCTGGAAATATCTCTTTAGAAAAGCTTCAACAACGAAGAGTTCACTGACTTCCCAGAGGGCAGGAGGTCATGTATTACACCAAATCAATCAGCTATACCCCTCCACTGAAATACAAGAAATGAAGAGCTAAAAGTAACTGAAATGAAAAGAAGTTCTTAAAAGAAGGAGTGAGACTCTATAACTAGGGTCACAGGGCACACCATTTAAAGATAGCAGAAGCACTATTCCAATGAGTGCAAGATGAGGTCCAGAGTGATCCACTTCTTTCAGAAGATCAGAGCACTCTTGTATGCTGAAGAAACCAGACATAATCCTCTTGTTTTATATTGCATTAGGAAAAGATCTTGTAACTCTAGCAAACCATGACTAAACCCAGAAACAGTGGCAAATAGAACAACTAAGTCTTCTCTGTTTACCAGAAGTGACATAGTAATTTGTTTTAATGAACAGGTAACTATATTTTGAGCTATACATAGGTGAGGAACAACACTAAGATTCTAAAACCTGGGCTTGATGGAAGGCTTTTCTAAACTTCTGACTAAAAGGAATGATGAATACAATATAATAACAACAAAAAAAAAACAAAACAAAAAACACCTACTATTACATAACAGGTTACTATATTTACCATTGAAATCTCCACTACATCATCTCTGTTGCAGCCAAGGGACACTAGGCTACAATCTACCTGAGATCAATTTCTTGCTAGGGAAATGGCGAAAGCTCTTCCAGCATTGGTGGTTACTGCAGTCCATCTGAGCTCTGAAGCAACTAGGTACAACATTCTTCACATGAAAAAGGTAAAAGTGAGACCCTCACAGTGGAATACATTGAAACCAGCAACAGTTCATTATAAAAGCTATGCATATACCTGCAAATGCCTATACACAGATGATGGTTCATTCTTTGACAATATCTTCCCTGTACAACAAAACATTCCAGTAAAATCCTCCAAAATCTTTTACACAAACTCGTGAGAAGCAACTCCTGTAAGTGTTCTGCTCCTCAGCTACTCCCAGAGCAAGGCATATCTCATTTCAACAAATTTATTTTTCTCAAGTCATCTAGTCTACATTCTTTTCCTTTCCAAAAAACATGAGGCTCAGTCTTTCAGAACTGTTTTGAGCACAGAACGCTGGAGAGTTGTTGTAGAATTATTAAATGAGAAAAAAAAGCTGTCCAGGTTTAGGCCCATCTAGGGACAAAAGACCACAATTAGACTCAAATACCAAAGAATTGAGACTTGTCAAAGGGCAAATAGGGCTTAATTGCCACACAAAACACAAAGCTACTCTGGCACGGGGAAGAAAATGGAAAATAGTTTAATACACCACCAACTAAAACGTAACCATTTAACCATAAAACATAACCAACACAAACCAACACAGAGTGGTAAAATGAGGAAGAGCACAACCAGCCCTTTAAGACCATCTTCTCCACTCCTCTCCTCTTCCTGGGCTCAGAGCCCTGATCCCCGTGTCTTTTTCTCCTCCCCACTGAAAGGCTCAGGGGCAGGGAATAGGGGTTTCAATCAGTCTGTTCTTGATGGCTTCTGCCGTCATTTTTCTCCCCTCAGGGCAAGTGGGCTCCTCATCAGTCCTCTGTGCTCCTCTGCGGGGTCCCTCACACACCCAGCAGCTCTGACATGCGTTCATCCCAAAGGCTGCAGCTCTTCTCTGCCTCTCGTGTGAGTCTGCACTGCGGCCCACAGGCCCTCCAGCACAGCCTGTGCCATGGCCACCTCCTCATACAGTCTCCTGCCTGTCCAGGTGCACTCATTCAAAGCTGCTGGTGGCTCTCAGGCCTGCCATTGCCCTCCATGGGTTGCAGGAGTACAGCTTGCATTCTCACCACAGGTCGCAGAGGGGTCTCCGGTCTGGTGCTCCTCCTTCCTTCCTCCTTCTCTGACTGTGGGGTCCATGTGGTCACCTCCATCTTGTACCACTCCTCCACCTCTTCCCAAGCACTTCAAATCCCCATCCTTAAATAGTGATGGCAGAGGCACCACATTGGCCCATCTGAAATGGAGGTGGGTCTGAACCCAAGAGCCGGGGGAAACTCTTTACCGGGTCTACACTGCAGCCCCATCCCTCTGTTACCAAGCAAAACCAGCTCCTTGCTAAACTCTGACAAAACCTGAAACAAATATGCAATTGTATGGCTAAATTAATTCTTGATCAAAATGAATTAAACAACAAAAGTTTTTAATCTTCTAGAAAAGTCAAGCAGAAGTAGTCTAGCATCTTGATGATCAGCCAGAAGCCACACAATTTCAGCACAATGCTAAAATCACAGCTACTACACAACCACTTCAGAAGACTAGAGTGTAAATATTCTCTCTATACTCTGAATGTTCACTGCTTAGTATTGTAAATGGATAAAGCTGTTTAGAATGAGCATCCTAGAATTCCTCCTGTGGGACACCATAGCCAGCTACAGTCAATCTTCTCTATAATATCTTTAATTTGTTGCATATATAAAAAGAAAGTAGCGTGCAGTGGGAAAAGAAGAAGAATGAGTAGGTGTACGCCACTCAACAGGAAGCAGTGTTGAAATAGCCTTTGCAACATTATGGCAAACTAGTCTAAATTCTACAAGCCTCCCAAATTTCCTCCCTGCAGTTCTAGATATTGAAGTAGCAGAATATTTTCTTTTGTTCTCTTGCACTCAAAGATGTTTGGCCTATGAATATTGTTCCAATATTAAACACCAAATAGAAAGACCCAACTTCACTGAGAGTATATATAGAGGAAGCATGGCTCTTAAGACATTTTTAATTATACTTTAGCCAACACTAAATGATTTTCCAGTACTTTAAAGCATGACAAAATTTAAGTTGTTGTATTTTTCAAATGTGTAAAAATCAAAAACAGCATAACAAGTTGAAAATCTGCATATGCATATAGAAGTAATCACTGTTTAAATCAGAATTATCTCTTTATCATCACATTTTTCCCTTGATTGAAATAGAAACCCGATATAATTCCAATGAGGCATGAGTCGAAAGCTTGCAACAGTTACTAATATTTGTAAATATGTCTTCCATAAAGACAAACTTAGCCAATTATTATGAAACAACCAAGATACCCAACTGATCAAAATTATTAGTACTAAGTTAAAAATAGCAAACTCTGCATTCAAAATTTGAAAAAAGGTGAAATTATTATAACAAATTCTGTGCTAGTAATGGAAAATGTGTATGTTATTTACCTATTGGTTCTAAATATCACTGTTCAATCAGCTATTCAGAACTCATACTAAAATTTTTATGTAAGCCTGCCACTATTACATAAATACGGAAGAAAACACGTAACAGCCCCCTAGGGTCCAATACATTTTTGACAATGGATTTTAAAACATATGTCAGAAATTAATGAGGCAGAAATAGGAACAGATTGAGTAAAGTTTGAAATAGCTTAAAGTGAAAAGTATTTATTAGAAATTATTTCTGTAGTTTGCTAAAACAAAAAGTCAAGAAAATAAACACTGAGGTAACAATACAGGTGTGATAAACTTTGTTTTAAAATGAATGAGGACAAGTATAATCATTGTAATTAAAAGACCTGATAAAAACAGTGACAGTTGTATATTTTTATTTAAGATTCTTAGAAGGACACCCTGAAAAAAAAGCATGCATGCTCACTTTAAAAGAAATGCACCTTCTTCAGTCTCATCACAATTGCATTTCATTTCCCTGAACTGCTAGTAATTAAATCAAAAAAGGTAATTTTGACAAACTGTTTTAAAGACTGAACTTCCATCATCTTCATGGCATAAAATTTACTCATCAGCATCTTACAGAGATCAGTGTTAGGAATGATGTCCAAATTACTGGCAAACTTTCTTTTTCCTCCAAAGGATCTGCTCAGTATGAGCAAATTGCCCTCTGAATACAAAAGTGTCCACATGGGCATTTGACCAAGTCTGCAAAGAAAGGAAAGATTCTTGAGAGGTGGACAAGTCAAGATCCACAAGGCATCTTATAGATTTTGGACAATGTGTTTATGAGGTAAACAGGACAGGTGACATTCCTGACAGAATTTTGCCCTTTTTCATTCTCTCCTATTTACTGATAAATGTATATCAATGTCATTCAGAGTATTGTGTAAGTGGTCTGCTTAGAGAGCATGAAAGAAAGATAACTAAAACAAGATAAATACAATTTTTCAAAATTATGTTGACTAGACCTTATGAGGACAACTGCTTAAGCATCACTTACTCCTCCTAGCAATTCTAGCCAAAGTTATGTCCAATTGTAAGAGTGCAATAATATTCTTGGAAAAAGGTCAGATTTTTTTTGTTTTATGTTTACATATGTCAAAGTAGAACTATTCTTTATGGACAGAGTTTAACATTGTACTCTTAGTGAAAGAAGCAACTGGGATTTTAATAGTTTTTGCATTAAATAGACTTGAACGTGTAAATGTGTGTTTTCTTAGATATGGCTGAACCACCCAAATATTCCTCATGGGCACATTGCTGGTTCATACTTAGTTTATTATCAATCAGGACCCTAAGGTCTCTCTCTGCAGAGCTAGTCTCCCAGTCTGGGTCAATCCCCAGCCTGTACTGGTGCATGGGGTTGTTCCTTCCCAGATGTAGGACTCTGCACTCGCCCTTGTTGAACCTAAGGAGGTTCCTCTCTGCCCAACTCTCAAGCTGGTCGAGATTACTATTACTACTGATTTTTCAAAATCAGTTAATTGTGTGCTTTGTGGGTTTTTTCCTGGAAGTACAAACACTGTTCAGGAGAAATGCACAAAGAAAAGAACCAACAAAATCTCCCCACTAAAAATAAATTAAAAACCCAGAGACTGCTGGTCTCATTCATGCACCTGGTATTTCTAATATTTATGGCTAAAGTTATCTTACAAGGTCTTATTCTGCATCTTTTTAGCACTTTTAATAGGTACATCAATGGAACAGCTACCTATTCTGTTAGTTGTCTTTTCCTGATATGGACACATTAGCACTTTAAATATTGATAAGGCTAAACAAAAATGTGCACAGAGATACACAATTTTAACATATTTTGAGAACTTTCTTTTGCATAGTAGTAAATATTATTTAAGTCCATAGTACTACTTTTTGCTTCTCATAGGCTATATTAATTAAATGCTGTTCAGATCACATTGTTTACTGTAAAGATATGAGAAGGGCAGAGTGCTATACCATTAAGGTGTAACATAAAAGGCATTTCTTCATCATTATTCATGTATAAAATTAAACTTATCAAAATCAAACTCCAATCTAGAGGCGTTAATTATTCTTATCGTATTAGAGTATGTCTTATTATCACACATAAAAAAACAGAAACTTTGCTGCCAAAGGTCAATCTTCCACACTTCCACTGTTAATGGATAATAATGTATGTTACATTTTAGATTTCTCTAAAAGCTGTTTGAAGCTATTGAAACCCATTTCCTGAACAATTCACAAAGAGGAAGTCCTTGGCACTCAGATATACTGGGGAGGCTGCCCTGAAGCAGTCTATAACAAAATTCAGTGGCAAAATTCTAGGCACCATTACATACAAGAAACATCCACACAAAGGAACATGAACACCGTAGACTAAAAAACTTTAATAGCTTCAATCAAGCACCATAAATGTGTTGTTTATTTTGGGATTTCATTTCTAAGCTTTATATATATATATATATCTCCTCAACAGCAAGAAACCACCCTGGTTTTGGGTTTTCAGTTGTTTGGGGTTTTTTTGTTTTTTTTTTTTTCTTCTATACTGTTCTTAAAATTACAACTTTAAAATCCTCACATTAAAAACACACAAACAAACAAACAAAGGAGTACAAGAACCAACCCTGGAAATTAGAGGAGACAGAACATTAGAATGTATGTCTCAAAGTAAAGAAAATCCTTTAGACTTGAATTTCCTTGGTTATTTAGCCTCCAGGCATGATCTATTCTGAGAAAGGTAGCTAAACTAATTTGATACCTACATGTAACTGTCTGGTCTCTCATCAAAATCTCCATCCCTCATCTGCTAACTATTCCCCATGAAAAGTCTACAAAACTAGGGAGTTTGTATCAAACATAAGATTTCAATGGGATAGTTATTCTTGATGAAGTTGAAAATGAAATGTGAGAAGCTCTACTCCAACTCCTAGACTTATCCTTGGTTCATTTCATTTCTATTTTCTCTCTAAACTGATCGTTGTTTCATATAACAGGTATTTTCTGGCGTCATGCATATCACCCACTCATTCTTTACAAATGTCTTACTTTCTGAAACTATTAGCAATAACATTTTGCAACATTCTAACACTGCCCCATATTTTGTTATGCCACCTATTTTGTTGTTCTGGTTTTTTTTTTAATTAGTATTTAAACTGCTATTTCCTCCATTGAAGTGCATGAGTTACTATAGAAACATGCAAACCTGAGTTGCATCTGCTAGCATAGAATTAAAAAAAAATATATATTTACTTGAATAGCTTGAAAAACATAAGTATTGGGATAGTGAAATGTAAAAATTCATGTGGTGAATAAAAGTCAGTCCGTGGTTAGAATCAATATGAGGTGCAAATAGTGAAATGTTAAAGAATGATACTAAAGAAACAAATATAAATGTTTGAAAGTATAACTAATCCCATTTAGTATTATCATTGAATTGTGTATTTTATTTAACTGCTCTTCCAGCAAGAGGATTTAAATGTAAAGATTCATTTACCTGCAAAACCTCAGGCAATTCATCATTTCAGTAATTTGTATTAATTTAAAACTACTGGATCAATTTACTACAATAAATTGTCTTGTGTTGATAAAGAAGAATATATTTGGTCTGTTATCAACATTAGGATGTCTAAATTTTCTTTCAATGCTTTATATAAATCAAAGCAAGACCAGGGTAAGATTTTATAGTTGATTTTTCATTAATTCTTTCAAAGATTAATGTATTACATTTGCGGGTTTTAAAGTTTTTTTACAGATACATGTAGATCTAAGCAAACATAACACATATACACACACACACACAAAGGAATTCTCATCTATTTATACATTATCCTTCATCTTTCAAAATTATAAAAATTCATAATTAGTTGGCTTCCATAAGTTGGTATAGCTGATTCAAAGAGAAATTGCATTCAGTGGCATCTTGGGTAATTCTACAATAACAACTACTTAAAGCAACAATTAGATACATCCACTGTAATAAAGGCTCTTAGAAGCTTGCTCCAGCCTCCAGTGCCCATGAGGGTTTTTACAGGTGACAGAAGTCTTTGAAACAGCCAAAATTAGAGCTGACAGCTCATCTGCTACCAAAAAAACCATCCTAATGAGCTTTTGATGTTTCCCTGTGCACTACAGACCCCAACTCTTTCAAAAACTGCTGCACAACCAAAACCCCTGTTCTGGTATCCACACCACACCCCCTCCCCCCCAACAGAACATAAATGATTGATCTCACTTTTTTTGCCAGTACTTTTCTATTATTCAAACACTCAAACAAGTTCAAGTTTTTAATCAAATTTAAGTATTTGTTTCACTCAAGAACTACTTAGAGTGAGATTATTAATTACTATGATTTGTACCAAGTTCAAAATAAAATATCTCAGTGACTTCAAAGTGCTTTGAAACAGGCCCAAAGGGCTTAAAGTGGATTTAATTTATTCCTGGACTTTTACTGACCCTCTGCACATAGTGATGGATTAAAACTATTTTGAAATTATAAATTAAATAGGAAAAGGATATATTTTTAATGGCTTTTTCAATTTGAAAATACAATGAAAAATAGCATCTGTGTTTTGATCAATCATTTAGACATTTTTCTGAAATGTTTCCTGAGACTATATTATGTTCTTTATATTTTTAAAAATTTCTTACATAAGTTATTTCTGAAGCAGATGATATCAAGTATTATACATTGATTAAAGAAAATACATCAATTGTCACACAGGTGACAATGAGTTTAAATTTTAAGATTAGGCAAACTGACACAAATAGAAGGGCATAATTCAGGAAACAATTATCCACCTTAGATAAGGGAATTCTACAGACTTAATTAAAAAATGTACAGAATGCATTACTGTCAATTAGAGTACACCCTGTGCAATTCATTAAAGCCCTCTCCCCTGTGCAGAAGTGACAAACACTCCATTATGCACTGGAGAAATGAGGTAGAACACAAAGGGGTAACATCAAATTAAAAAGGGACTGACCTGTTCATAGCACAAAATTATTTTATTAAAAAACTAAGGAATCTGGACAAATGGGATTCAACTAGAAGAGTAAAACTGCATAAGAAAAGGTCTGCTTTGTTTATAGAGCAGTTAGGATGGAGATTTACTATGGTAATTAAGCTATTATTCAATGACAAAAAGAAAAAAAAAGAGGCAATTACTAAAGACACCCCACTGACACTTGGCCTAAAAAGACACATACCTTGGTAAGAAAGAAAAAGGTGAAATAAACAACAACAGAACTATTAAACAACTTCGTTATTTAAATGAAATGAACCAAGATAGACCTGTCATCACTTCCTTTGTCACTTTCCTGATCTTCTCCATATGCTATTCCTAGTGAACTAAAGGATCCCTGAATTCCCATATATACAAGTAAAGATGCCATTTCATAGTTTAGGGGTATCTTCCCTGATTCTTTATCCCTCTTTGACTCATTAGTTTAATTTAGTGGTATTGTTTTGAAATATAAATGCAAAACAATATAAAGATTAATATTCTCCATTCTATTCATGCAGTGCTAAAAAGCAGTTGTGCCTTCATTAATCTTTTTGAGATCCTTGATTCAAGGACAGAAACTTTAAATTTGCAATAGAGTCTTTCCTCAGCATTATCTTCCACACGCCTTCACTAAATTCCAACTAAGCAGCTGATTCCAATAAAAAATAGTCTATTAATCTCATTAAAGTGAGGTTTTCTACTCTCTCCAATATATTTCCAAAGTCACTGTAAAGTTAACCTAGGTAACTTTATATCAGCATCTTCTAGGTCAGCAAATGGTGTGCACGCATCCAGCACAGCACTAAGCTGATGCTTACCATATGAAATGGAAGTAAATCAGATGTGAAAATCACAATACAGTGCAGGAACCTTCTGATTTCAAGTCCTTACCTGTTAAACCTTCCTTACGCATTACTGTGTCTTACAAAATTTTAAAATCAATACCGATTGCTTGACATTATTTGCCTATCCTGATTTAAAGCTTGAAAAGATTATTTTGGCACTTTTCCTTCCATTTGCATTTCATTCATTTCTTGTTTTCTCCCAGAGCTATTCTGTGCTTTTCAATACCCTACTTGGAAGAGTGATAATTGAAAAATATGTCCTATATACAGATGTACACGTGATCTGTTTAATTTTAGTTTAAAAATCCAATACACAGTTACATAGGCAAAGCATGAATGGAAAAGAAAATAACTTTCTTAACTTGCTTGTCATGAGAAGACATATTAGTTAAATTCTAATTAAAAGGTCAATTTAATTAGACAGAGGATTGAATGAGTGTCTCACTGCTACAACACTATGAAGGAGCTCATTCTCCTTTTATATGTTCAAAAACATACCAAAAATAAATCAAAACAAATCAAGGAAGTGATGGTGATACATTTCTTAGATGCACTCAAATTCAAGCCTAAGGAAAGAGAGATACCGATGCTGATTAGTTCCATTATAGTGCTAGTGCAAATAGTTCCCCTGCATAATACAACAAAGCTTCTCAATACATTGTATAGTCAGTGGCAAAGTGGAACCAGAGAGAATATCTGCCTTCAAGACTTCTCTTGAAACAAAAGCAATTATATTTAAATACAAAAATGTAACAACAAGCCAAGATATCTGAAACAATACTAGAGTATTGGTCAGCTTACTCATCCTGAATCCTTGTGTCAACTTCCATGACAGATAACCATAATCAGATTTACAAAAAGCATTTCTAACATGGCAACATAATCAGGTCAAGTATAAATCCTTGCTATCTGTAAGACATCAACAGTTTTGATCACAGCACAGATCATGATTCAGCATCTCATACCTTCCATGTTCAATACCATAATTTCTGTAGCAACAGCACTGCTGCCTTCCACATGGATATTAGAAAAAACTTATGTACAGATGATTCCTGTAAATTCAGTCTTTAGCTTGTCTCACTCATATTCAGACTGCACAGAAGACATAGATCAGTTTGAAACAGAAGTGTAACAGTGCTCTATGTTTTCAACTTTATCAGTTCCCAGTGAGATACATAAACAGCCTTAGACCACAAAAGAACAGACTGGAATCTAAACAAAATGGTGGGGGGAGAAAGAGGGTCAGAGAGTCACATCACTTTTGTTAGGTGACTGCTATGAATGCATACACCTAGGTGTAACCACATTTATTATCCCTCTCTATACTTTTTTCCTCTGATATAGGTATGACTTAGATTTACCAAGATCTGCACCTGGTTCTTACACTTCCCAAGAAAGGCTGAGGCTAAACTACTTAATCAGCCCACATTAAGGCAGTGCTTAATAAAAACTATTGTTTGAGCACATACATTCAACAGAGGGGGAAAAGTATATTACTGAATTAAAAGGACATCAAAAGCAATAGTAGTACTCACTTTCTCATAGCAAGTTTCCAATTTGCAATAAATGTTGTCATATTTCAGCATGTTAAATATCAATAACAAGAACAATCAGTTCCTTAATCTGCCACAGGCCAGTCATTTAGCACCCGAGGGTAATATACAATCACAAAAGTAGTGTCCCTTAAAACAGGTAACACTCAAGTCAATTTTACCAGGCAGCAACCTATGAAGAATTTGAAATGCTTGCCCCTGGTGAAAAGTTACGAAACCTCAAGTATCTTGATTTTGCCACTGTCTTCCAAGAATAACAAAAAAGCTTCAACTGTAAGTCTGCTCAATCACTGTTTAAAATTTTTTTTCCAGGCAAATTTTAAAAATATGATTTTTTTTTTTTTTTAGCTAATTACTGCAAATGATAAATAACTTTCATTGTGTGCAAACCAACAAGGGTTATCAGAACCTACACAGTCTTATCTGATTGTATTTAAGGAAACTTAAATGTGTAGAGATTGCAGAAAAGATGCCTTTCACAACATTAACCAGGGGCACAAAATTCATACTACACAAACGCATTTGCCGCTTCTTACTAGGTGGGATTAGCTTTCCACCATAGTTCAAACTCTGTCCTGGGTTTGACATGAATAGGATTAACTTTCACCAGAGGGCGAGGCCAGGCCGCTGGCTCCCGCGTGAAGTCATGCCCCATACACATTTGAGCTGCCGGGGCTAGGCGCCGGGAGCTGAGGCTGTGCTGTTGGGGCTGAGCGTTGGGCTGCGGGCCGTGAGCAGCAGCACAGGGCAGCGCTCTGTTTCTGTGTTCCTTTGATGATGTTATGGATTTTGTTCTCTCCTTATGCTGTTCTGTTACATTGTCCTTATCTCAAACCACAAAGCTTTATCTTTTGTTCCTGATTTTCCTGCCCATTCTGCAGAGGTTGGGTAGGAGTGAAAGACTGTGTGCTTGAGTGGTTATCAGATGGGTTTACATCAGTGAGAAAGATCCATTTTTTTCTCCTCTTCTAAACCCTAACATCTCCAAGAAACAAAAACACTGCTCCCTAAAAATTTGAACACTTTATGGAGACTTTATTTACTCTACACAAAATAATATTTTATTTTCTGTTAACATTAAATGTTAATTTCCAGACCTTTGATGGTACCACTGGCTTAGGTACAAAGCCCTTATAATAATATCTGAAAATTGTATCCCTGTCATTCCAAAGGGATTACTGTCCCCCACGCCAGACACCTCTGTCAGCTCAGAGGGAATCAGTTTTGGGAAGAGTACTTTGTGCCACTTCAGACCCAAGTATTAGAGCATTCCCTTTAGTGCCACTCCACAACACTGGTGTAATTTGGAAAACCCATGAAGAGCTGAAGGTATGTGTTTGCAATCAAGTTGCTACCTTTAACCCACAGGCCTTGCAGGCAACCCTGCATACCACAGACAGAAAGGATGGCAGTGGCTTTGTCAGTTCCCCCCCAAGGGATCTCTCACCCTTGAGGAGTAAGGCAAGCCTTAGGCAGGACACCAACCACTGTCCTCCCCCCCACACCATCTATGTCAGGGGAGAAACAGTGCAGCGGCACAGAAAGCAGTGATGCTCTACTGCACCACTCTCTCTATATCATACCACTGGCTCTGCATTCAGAGCTAGGCAGCTTTAGTTTGCAGTGTATTCAGACCCAGTTTCTACAACTGAGAGAGCCTGTGCTCCTGCAGTGCTTGCCGCCATAGTGATGCACCCTAGGTCAAGGTCGCACTGTATCTCTCTTTCCCTTTGGCTGTGCTTTACTGGCTGTCACAGGGACACCACCATCCACTGTCAGCTCTTCCATGCCTTAGATACACCTCCTTCACCCTAAAGCTTTTGTACACCATTTCCTAAGGACATATACCAAAACTAAGGGTCAGTCAGCCCCTACAACAATCCGCCTTCTTTCTCTCTTTTTAAAGTTCCTCATAGCAATGCATTAGCAAACATCTTTCCATTGCACACTTTTCAAATCATGTACAGCCCTGAAATAACTAAGAGGAACAAAGCAGTTTAAGAGGAACCTGCCAGTAACTTCCTTAACCCTTTTCATACAACTGGACTTCCCAGGAGCTCTTCTTTTACTGTGGCTTTGTCAGCTCACAAACAATGGCTTTATATGCTGGGAATTTTTGTACATGACTTAACTACAAGCCTAACAGTCGCACATGCTATATGTTGTCACATAAGTGAAGCAGGGAGCATGCCAATGCACTTTTCCACAATTAGATTGAGGGGTTAACTCTGAGAGCACTAGGCATTTGGTGATTTGTTACTAACTCAAGTTCACTTCTTTTATTGGAAAGATATTTAAACCTAGGAAATACAGGATTCTAGGCTTTAGAATATTCATATATCACCTTTTTCCTCTGTTTGAGTGTGGGTTTTTTGTGCCTTTTAACAATGCCTATACATTCAAATACAAGTGTTTTACAGATTTGGCTGAATGTTACATTACTTTGCAGGAGCATTTGTTGGAATACAAATAACTGATGAACTTTAGGCAGATAATCATAACAGTTTCTCTTTTTTTTTACCGAATAATGCTTAGTCGGGTTGTATTGATACCCTACTATTTTAAGATACTTGGAAAATTAGTGTCTGACAACGCCACAACCCTGACTGACATGATAGGAAAAAACCCCACAAGTGCCATGTGAACGAATATTACACATCAATATCTCATTTGATTCTGTACCTAGTAACCAATGAGTGTAGTTCACAAATCCATACATAAGTCAGATACCTGCTGTTTTTACCAAAGCTACAAAAGCGTTTTCACAAGCTGTTTCTAAAACTTTTCACACAATAGAATCTTTACATTGTAAAGCCAAGCCAAAGTGTGAATACAACTGTTTTACTTAGAATAATCTTGTATAAATTGTAAAACAAGGTATTTGTATCTCTCTGATACACTTCCTCGTATCTAGTATTTCCTGTATCAAGTGACAGTCATGTATTCAGAAGTACAGGTTTAAATTAATTTTGAGTAATAGCTTCAGTGACTGTTTAGTACCCCTATTTCCCTCATTGTTTGCTTCAGCTGCCTTCTCATTCTGCTTCAGAACGGAAGACACTCCTTCCATCTAATTCTTTATGTTCAGCTAACTGTAACCAAATTTCATCTCCTCCTATATTCTTACCTTCTAATGATAAGGTAAGAGACCAACAAAGCACGTGCTGGTAGCTTTATTTTGGAAGTCCTTTCACACCATGCTTTTGCTAGTTTAACAAATAGAATTTTACTTTTTCCTCATATAAACTATGTGACTATTCACAAACTAGCACTCGACAATGTGATAGTTAATCTCTACACTACAACACTGTTTGCTTCACAGACCAATCCACTATTTTTAAGTAGAGGTAGGATTTTGCTCAACGTGGAAATTACCTGTTAACCTGTTTCTTCTCCTGAGGAATATTACAACATACAATACGGTTTTAAAGAGTTCTGATTCACACCTTCTTTGCACATCTTACAGTGCTGTAAGAATACATTCATAACAATATACAAACATTTGTAATCCTAGCATCATTTTTAAAAAAAAGTAGTCTGATTTCTGTGAGTTTTAAATGCAGAATGGAACTGGCACATAGAGAGAATGTCACCATTTTAAACAATGGAAAGTCTGTACATGTTACCTGTGTCCTTAACCAGAGGTAGAAAAAATCTCTCTGAAAATCATAAAATCAAAAATCTGTTGATGACACTTCAATGCACTCTTGAACAATATTGTAGAGATATGTGTGTAAGAATCAGAGTAATAGAATTATTTAGATTGGTAAAGACCTTTAAGATCATTGTGCTGTCCTTCAATTGCACCAGAGTTGGCATTTTGCTTCTCTCAATCCATATAGTCTGCTCATCTTTACTTCCAGATTTCTGTTATGTCTCCAGTAACTTTTTCCCCAAAGGCAAAAAGGTTTTGCACCTTTTTGTGAGAGTGAAGGGGAAGTGTCTCTTAAAACAAGTATAGAGGCATTTTTTGAAAGTGCACTAGTTTATCTTTTCACTCATGCCAAACAGACTGAGCAGTTCAATTTTGGTACAATTATTCAACTTATTAGTGAATGTAACAATGGCAGGAGGAAGCAAGAGGGAAGGAAATAGAATACTTGAAAACAGTATACACCTTAGACCCATAGTTTAGATCTGAAGTCCAAGTGACCAATAACTGATACCAAGAATATTGTTCCAGGATAGGGAATGGGAGAAAGAGAGAGATGCAAAGGTACAGTTGTGTGGCAAGTACAGCAATAGCAATTCTCAATCTACTAAAAGCAAAAGAAATGAAAGACATCATGAGTTCCAGGCAGGTATTTCATATATCCACAGATGAGACCAAGACTTTCAGTGAAGATTTACCCAGAGTGATTTAGTGTCCAAGCAGACAGTTGCAGGCTGCTATAGTCCTTACAAGAGATGCCAAATCAGAGACCATCTGATAATTATTTTTTAATATCAAACATAGTTATAGAAATCCTTCAGATTATTTCTCAAAAGTGTTGCTTATCACGTTACCAATTGTAGCCTGGAAAGAATCTAAGCAGAGACACTCAAGATGCTAGATTTCCATCATGACTATACAGCTAGCAAAGCATGTAATTTTTACCCTTGTTACAAAGAAAAGCAACCCAATGGCTAAGATATCATTTAATTACTCAAGCATATTAAAAAATAATGTCAGTAAAGCATTTTTATTTCTCAAGGAATAGTACTGAGCAGTAGCTGTGCTGAACTATGGTTTGTCAGTTAAATTACAGACCTTGTTCTATTAATTACATAAAACATTCTCCAGAAAAACACAATCTACAGTTTGGTTAACAGTGATGATTTTTATTTGGAAAATAATACAATTCATCTCACTGAATATATTTGACTAGGTTAAACATTCAGAAAGAAAAACACACTTCTCTTTCTCAAATGTAGTGTGACCTATTTTATATTAGATTGAGAATGTTTAGACTTCAGAAAGGATACAGAATAGGATGCTAAATCAGTACAATATGCAAAAAAGAAAAGAAAAAAAATCACATTGCATATTTATCAGGGGAATTTTTTTCTTCCCCAGATGAACACAATTTCTAAAGGGTATTAGGAGGTGTTATGGGAGAAATATTGTGAATGCATTAATTGAACACAAATTTCCCCCTTACTTCTTAACACTTCATTTGGAAAACACGAGGTAGGTATTAATTAAGATAACAAGTGACCCATACTTTTCATATTTTGCTTTAATGACTAATGAAAATTTATGAACCTTAATACCACTTCCTCACTGATGCACAGCCAAATATACAAAAAGTTGATAACATATATAATTTAAATAGTAAAAAACCTCGTCACATTTGATTTCAACATTTGCCACAAAAATGTAAGCAAAAATCAAATGTACTTCCCTACACTGACAGGTAGGTGACAATACATCAATTTTACAGAATTGTCAGCTGATTACAGGTTATTGTAGAGATTGCATGGAGGAATTAGTATGCCTAAGAATATCTGCACTAAAATGGCGTGTCTACTATTACTTATTTGACATTTCAATTCAAAAGCAAAGTGCCACCTCTCTTCTAATCCAAAATATTAAAAACAGAAATAGGAACATTTATCACCTAAAAAGGATGTAAAAGCTATTTCTACAAATGAGCTTTATTCTGTTGCTATTAACATGAGCTTATTTATCTAATCATATGGAACAAGAGAGGAAAATAAATTACTCCTTTTGCAATCACAGCAATTTAGCTATGCACTTTCCTTAAAGAATCAAAAGCAAGTCTTGCATTGATAAGAGGTATTCTTATTTTTACAAAATGACTACTTCAAAACAACATATCAGGTATGCTTTAGTTTACTAAAATACTATTTTTCTGGGGTCTGTATTGTGGTCTCAGCTGTATTTCTGAACACTAAAGTTTTATTTGTTTATTTCATGTTGCCTAGTTGTGGGAGGAAAAACTTCTGCTGCATTTTTTGATGTGGAGAATTTCTTTGCAGATTTTATTCATTGAAGACAAATGCGGAGAGGGAATGTATTAAAATTCGTAATCTTTTTGTAAACCTTGTCTACTGTTGGTGGAAATAACATTTTATCAGTAAGAGATTCTTACATGCTGAGGAGTATGGAATGGCTGGAGCAAGAAGGTAGCCTTCATCCTGATGCTTGTGAACGTTACTGTTTCTCATTGCCCTTTTCATAATGACCACTACCTAAGATTAGCTCCAGGAAAACACAGTCACATACTGTATTAAACCATCATGATCTACATTTACAAGTAATTTGGCAAACTTCTGGTCTCTCTAGACCTTTGCCTGAATTTCTCTGTGATTTGCATATTACTAATCATTACATTCAGTGCTGGAGTTGTCTTTGTAATTAGTTCTTTTAAGCATCAGAACTTTAGAAGATATATATTCATTTGACAGTTTTCTAATTGGTTTTTATGTTGTCATCTTTATGGCAAAGGAGCTTTATGATCTTAAACCTCTAAAACATTTTAATTTCTCCTGGAGTGTGATATTAAAGGGCTAAAAACTGTGGTCCGATTAAGCAAGTCTGTCTAGTTTGACCACATGAGGTCATCCTAATGCACCAGTTCAGAGAAACAGATGTTAACCCTTTCCATGATTGTCTGACTGCACAGAAATATGATAACTCACATCTTGCCCTTCGGCAGTTAAGATTTGCTTCATATTTATTACTACCTAGGCCAGACTAGCTATAACTATAATCAACTGGGATCACTCTAGGCAATCTATGACACATACTATCGAAATCCATTGTCAAGCAGATTTTCTTTGTATCCATATTAAATGACCTTTTCATTCATCAGTTGCCTGTGCCTCTGCCTGACAAGATTTTTTTCTTCTCTTTGTAGCATTTGCCTCAGTTGTTTGTGGGCTCTCCCTTCCAGTAGTACTCAGTGGGGTCATATTATTAATTCTAACTAAAAAGCTCCACAAGCCTTTTTCTCCAGTAGCACTAATCACTCTTATCATTATACTTTCAATCTTTTTATTAACAAAAGCTGGGCTGACATTAGCAATTCAGCAGAACAGAAGATCAGCAGATGAAAGTAGATCAAAGCTAATGTTGCTAAGCATGCTCTAAGTTTCAGAGTTTTGCTTTACATTTCTTCTGGACTGAACATGCCAAACGTACTCTCAATTTTAAGTCTTTGTGAAGATGCAATGGATTTGGACCCCAAGATTTCCCTTATGGATCAAAGCATGTTAAGTGAGCTACCTGTCTGACATTCTCCAAAAGAGATCTAGTGTGCTCTTGCAAGTTCCTGTATGTCACAGTTGCATGACATTGAAAATGTCTAAAGTCCTCTGAAAGCTCTTTGCAAGAGATATTATCCAGTGTCATAAACATCTTGTACAGACTGTGAATAATTTGTCTGTCAGGCAATGTGTAAGCAGTTCTTCTCTACACTTCAAAATTTGACTATTTAAATTTCCATAATGCTGTTGAATCAAAGTAATAATGTACACTACGTATCTTGTGAAAAACTCATTTTTCTTGTAAACAAAAGGGCAAAGGAGGTCTCAACAACTGTTAAATAACTTATTGTAGAACAGTAGCACTATCACTGAAATCATTCACATTATGAAAGGTGATATGAGTATGAAAGCAGTCTTACTAATGGCTTCAGGTACTCTTGAGATTTTCAGTGAAATCAAATATAATCTGAAACATCTCCCCTAGACAGTACATTAATGTATTCTTATTTATTTTTTCCAATTTGTATGTGAAAAGATTCTCCACTTACAACTTTAAGAATAAAGTCAATAGCCACAAAAGACTCTCAGATTAAAAATTCCATTATTTACTAAAATACAGCAAAAGCTAACTTCAATCAGTGTTAATCAGAATAGTTCCACTGAGGTCCAATTTATTCTAGTTGAGAATCCAGCCTTAGACTTAATGAGCTCATTGGTAATGAAGCAGAAAGATGGGTTTACAAAATCAACAGTCAGAAAACAGAAGAAAAAAGAAACAAAGTAGTATTCTGGCAGCAATCCAGAATTCATAACTAAACTAATGTTCAATTACTGTGAAATGCTTTATGGAAATAAATGTTAGTTCTACATGAATCCCAAATGAGTTTATTACAATCAGTGCTATTAAAATGATTAAAGTGTTACTAATATGCCAAACAACTGTGATTGCAGTTTTATAAAACTAGTGTTTAATATTCAGAGATAAAAGATTTTTTTTTGCAATACCTAAACATAATGATGTGTCTAAATCATTTGAAATTATGACGATGATAATGTTAATTAGCCTTTTTAAAAGAATTAACATACTGCAAAGTGTAAAATATGTCAGAATACTGAAAGATTACTTAAGGAAAACAAAACTGCTCTTAGTAACTGCTTTGTATCAGAATACAAAAATCAAAATCATTGCATCATAGAACAGTTCAGTCTGAATATTTCAAAGAGTATTTTCCAATGCTGAATGCCACATTTGGGTTAGCACATAATGTGCAATTTTATTAGTAAATATATTTATGAAGCAATTGTACTGGTCCTCCAGTCTGCTGTAATTTTCCTACTGAAAAGGGTTTTACTGAAAACATACACACATGCACACAACTTAGCAGCAGACTTTGAACTGTTAACTCTATAGATGTACTATGTATAAGCACAATTAGAAGGGTGATACTTCCATAGAAAACTGTGCAACTCATACTATATTTTCTGTGTTTCACAAGAAACCCACAGTATTAAAAGTTCCATTTCTCGTCTAATTGGAACTGTGTAAGTTTAAATATCATACTTGAGTGGAAAGTTATCATGAGCATTTTAGACTTATATGTGTGTATATATATGTATACATATGCATGTGCATATATCTGTACACCAGTCAAATATCTTCGTGGACATCTTGAGAAATAAACATTTTTACAAAATCACTGATAATACTGCTGCTAACTGGCTACTAGTAATAGTAACTATTTCATTTAGTGTCTTTTTTGTTTCTGGATTTCAGCTTTGCTCAGTAAAAATACTCTACGTGGTCTGACAAAGAAATATATGTGTTTCTACCTTTCAGCAGCCATCCAGTGGATGCATGATCTTTCATAGAAACCTCCTGTGGAAAAAAGTTTACTAGTTCTATGCTCTGATGTTTGAACTGTTACTTACAAGATTACTTCCTTGCAGCTTTTACTTCCACAATTATTTTAACAAGTACTGTAACTTTTTTCTTCTTGAACTAAAGAATTTTTTTATTCTGCTATAGTTTGTTTAAAATAACCTTTAAAAAATACAACATAAACATATGTGGGCCCTCTTCCTTTTTCCTGAATAGAAAGTAGTTCTAAAGTCTCTGAAAATCAGATAAACAAGTGACTAATGACAAAACTCTAACAATTTTAGATAAGTTCCCCGAAAGAACAGATGTCTTAGGAGTCTGCTAAAGTCAAACATAAAGGAGACATTAGACAGCTACTCTTCTTGCACACCATAAAACATGATGAGCTTCCCACATAAGAATTAGATGAGGATGGCAGAAGAAAAAAAATCAGAAAGTTCCCACAATCTTTGCACACAAGGAGAGTCATGTCTGACTTCATTCCATAGTCAAGCCTAAAAAGTCACTTGAGAGAGAACGAAAATGACTAAGGAACAAGATAAAAAAAGTAATTAAAAGTGTATGACTGGAATCTCAGAGTCTACAACACAAAATAGCAACTTGGTGACTTACATTCTAGCATATCAATGGAACAGATGTAACAGGGTTCCTGCTTTCTGCTAGCGTTGACAGCAAGCATGAAAGGTGAATTCCATATCTATTACTTTCCCTTATGCTATTTGCATACTTATCTCATTTTATACAGTACAAATTACATCTAAAGATTTTCCATTTTCTTCAGATTATTATTCACCTAGCAAACTATTTAACAAAGAAACACTACTTAGTTTCATGTCCTAGAATTTTTGAAGTCAAACCACATTCACTGAAAAATTCATAATCAAGTGGAAAACAAACTTTGAGGTAAATAGCACAAAAGTCATTAAGATTTGTGGTTTAAAATGTTTTTAGTCAAGTTATATATTTTAAATTAAACAGTAAATAAATAGAAAAGAAGCTTCTTGAAACAGGGTCTGAAACTGAGGACTCCCTACTCACAGGTTCTAATCTAAAAAATCATACAACTTCATCTGTTCCTTTTTGTATTGTAAATTAATTATTTGCTGTACATGAGCAGATTGACTAGAAAATATGTATTTCTCCCACTGAAGATCATCTAATAAACTCTACTGAAGAACAAGAGATACAATCTCTGCTTCATCAGACTGAGAAGCTAATTAAATCCCCACTTTCCACCTACTTTAGCATGGTACTGGGTTTGCGTGGTAAGGCTGTGTGGTAGTAGAGGGGCTACAGAGATGGGCCTCTGGGTGAACATATTATAGAAAGGAAAAAAAAAATCCTTACAGAATTCAGTCTTTTCACCACTGTTTTCCCCTCCACTTTGAAATGTTACTATGACTCAGCTTCCAAGATAGAATGTTGAAAATAATTGAAGTTAAGTCAGGAAACCGAGACTTTTCCTCAAAGGGAAAGGAGGCCAGGCACTGGTTTACCCTACCTGCAGATACAGAGCCCTAAGACAACATCTCTGTCAAATAAGGTTTCCCTGTCTTTGGTCATATATGTTCAGAATGTTACAGAGAGGTCATGAGAATAACCAAGGTGATAATAGCAAGGACTGTGGACTGAGGAAAAAATCAGACATCCAATGGCAACAAGCTAACTTCTAAAAGCAGTATTTCAAACAGTGGTCTTTTTACTGAAGGACTGAACAAACAAACACACAAAAAGAAGTATCATCCATAACAGAATATAGCAGGTTCTTTAGATAGGTCAAATCTTGTAGGGGTGAAGTTATCTCCTTATAAGTAATTATTGGTACACTTAATTGGCTGCAACAGCTGATGCTGCCTATAGCTTTTTTTAATCTTAATTGCAGAAACCAGTGAAAAATCCTCTAACCAATATGTCTAAGAGTAGAAAATTAGTAACCAATGTGTTTGTCAATAGCTATGGATTTTGTGTCCTTTCATTAGGTTTTATGCACTCTTTCTTGTAGTGCCATAACAGAAGAATGCTAAAATTAAGCTAACCAGGACACATCGCACCTGAGCACTATTAGCAATACCAGTCTCTCTTGAAGCTAAAGAATTGTTTCTAGACAATCTTCAGATCTTACCAATACAAGATTTTCTACATGCAGAACACAAATAATATTTTTCCCCTCACTCAGTGCTCTTCAAGTTTAAAATTGCCTTATGCAACAATTGTAATATATTGAAAGTGATTGCAAATCACCAGAAGATTCCAAGTATGCTTCAAGAGCTGTTCAGACATTCCAAAAGCTTTGAAAACTGTTTTTCTTAGATCTATATTTGTATACTTTTTTTTTTTATATTACATTCTAGGATTATTTCTTCTCCAAGAAATTTACACTACAGATTTTCTAGTTAAAGACATAGCACTGTGTAAGACTAAAATTGTTTTGCAAAAGACTGGGATACAGAAGAGTGGTCTTTCCAAATTGAAATATTATTCAAAATATCCTCTAAAAAGACTCCACTGAAGACAAGTGAAACTCATCTTTTCAGGGTAGTCATTTCATAACATGAACAGGAAAAAAATGAATAATTTTAAATGACTAGCAGTTGAAAACAATGTAGAAAATACAACATTCTGTGATGCTGAAGTTCCTCTTTTCCTTTCCCCTCTGTAGAGTTTTTGTTCCAAATTGGATTTGGAGAAAACATTTCATTAAATGCAATGCTTTTCTTTTTCCAATCTCAATCTGGTATAGTTGCGCTAACACCAGATTTTACTTTTACCATTCTTAAAATATTATTGATATTTGAAACAAAACTCCAAAACCACCACTCATCCCACAATGGAGTGGAACCAATAGCGTTCACACACACACTAAGAGATAAAAGTAAATGCATAACATGTATAGCTTAGAGATTCAGAGTCAAAGCTGTCACGTGTCTTGTGGAACCACTATCTGAGCTGGACTCAGAACTGGCCATAGCTCAGTAAATAAAGTTTTTATTATTGCTGGTAAAGGACCATAGACATGGCGCAGAACCAACAGGACCAGATCTCAGAGCTGGGATGGTCTTGCCATGGCACCAGCTGGGTTTAGCTGTGATAATAGTCATTAAGTGGGCAAGGGATCATTACTGCTTCTGCAGGCACTGGCTTCCAGCAGAGCTAGGGGCAGGAAAGGCCTGATCCTCTCTAGGCCATCCCTGAGGAAACAACAGAAGACTCAAGGGTGCCCAGGAAGGTTCTGGGACAACTTTCAGATCTCTCCTGGGTACCAAGGAGAAGGATGTGTGCTGAAGGAGGGTATACCTCAGGAATCTCAAGCAAGCAGACTGAGGAAGAAGAGATCCACAGCACCCTCACCTCACCATCCTGATGCTGTTCCTTGAAAGATCAGAAATATCACCCTTAGGGGAGAGCATCACAAGGGTTAGCCAGAAAAATTCCAGAGAAATGGAGTGTATTCTCTTTTGCCAATAATATTTTCAGTATCACAATTTCTTTTCCTCAGCTTCTACTTTCTCTTGGCTAATGTTTATTTATATTTCAAGTAAGGTTTATCTTTCAAACTTTCAAGGTTAGTAGCTGCTAAGGGATAATATTTTTATGCATCCTGTAGTTCTGATTACAACTAACTATCAAAATCACCAACTGAGATAAGAGAAAAAAATAATTTTGAATTATGAAATATCATGTAACAGAAATATTTCAACTTAATTGTAATTTCCAATTTGAATCAGATCTGTTACATACAGTTAGACAACAGATTAAGGCAAGGTTGTCTATACTTAATATTAGAGCAAAAATCGGCAACAATTGTCTGGAGACACATTGTTCATTCCTTAAATTTCTCAACACTCTTCCACTTATGAGACCAACAATAATAGATAAAAATGTTATGGTTAAGAAGAAACAAATATGTTTAAAAAAAAGTTTCTGTGTCAGATAGCCATGAAAATTGTAGGGGAAAAAAGCTTAAAAAAAAATCCACGTGAAACAGCTCCAAAGGATTTTAAAATGTTCACAATTTGGGTTGTTACATAGCATTAGTAAAATTATAATTCATCATTGTAGACAAAGAAATACAAAAGTATGACCATATAGAATATCTGTGGATGAAAAAATATTTTCTGGGCTTTCAGAATCATGCAATATTTTAAGAAATAAATGACAGGCACACGGTAAGTGTATACAAGTGTAATAACTTTCTCTGCTCTGGATGCAATGCTGCTCAGCAGTAAACAGAAGTAAAGATAGTTATTTCTTGCCAAAATAAATTCAGCTTTACATTTTATCATTCCAACAGTTTTATTAACAAGATAACAGTATTCTGTTCTCACAACTTTGAAAGCAGAATTACGTGAATAATTAATAGCTAATTCAGATTTAAAATTAATGAGCTTTACTGCATTTTTTCCAATTTTCTTGACTACTATTTCCTTTAAATTGTCTTTCATATAATGCACAATCTCGTAAGTCCCAATTGAGTAACAATGAAGTCTCATTAGTCTTTGTCACCTCATAATCATTCATGCTGCATTTTAAACAAGCAACATAAATTGCTGCCTTGGGAAATTATTGTGGAGTTATGGAAGAATTATGTGCCAGCTTAAGTTGCAGTTTGTTCTTGTAAAGCATTGTATACTAAAGAAGTTTTACTGGGCATACAACAGTGTTTTCTCCTTAAATTATTCTTTTGCTCTTAAGTGTGGTTTGCTTCTCACATATGTTAAATTCTAACTGCCTACCTACTTCATAACAGCCCTATTTAAACCCATCATTTTTCACAGAGGTGATAATGTCACACTTGTTTGTTTTAAAGGAACATTTCAAAGAAATTCAAAGGAAGAGAAAAACGTACAGATTTTTCTTTTATTTTTTTAATTATTATTCACAAGGAAGGAATTTCTCAGGAGAAGTGTTTGTTGTGTGAGATACAAGTTTTTCCCTATATCTCATTGACAAGTCATCTGTTTCTGGTGTTTTGACATCAATTATAATGGAATCAGACCCACATTTTTTACCTACCAATTAAGCAATATTGACAGTTACACGAAAGTCTGCCTCTGGGCAGAGGGCCAGCACAAACCTTAAGTACTGCTTAGGTGTCATTTATAGCTACCATGTACTTCTCTGAGTGAGTTAAGTGATATCCAAGTCTTGCATTGTACAAATTAACCCTTAATGGGTTTTATCTTTGAGTAATATGCATTGAATTTCTTGTCTCATGTAGTTCAATATTTTGACATTAGCATTAGTGCTACAGGGTCTGAATGTGGTTTTCCAAATCTGGCCAGTCTCCATCGATAAACATGGAAAGAGATCCATCAATATACACAATATCTACTTACTGTAACGAGGAAATGTGCTTACTTCAGAGTTAGAGAGCAGATAGTAAGCAAATTTTTAAGAAACAAAATCAGAAGGCTAATTAATCTTTGGTTTACCTATGGAAGTTATGATATCAGGGTAGAGAAGGTGAAGTGGGGGTGATTCATAAAGCTTTTAAGCAAAATGAGCTTTCAATTACAGCTTCCACAGTCTGGCAGATCATTTAAGACACACTTGTATCTGCAAAGGCAGTTTCAGCACCCTGAAGATACTTATTCCATGAAAAGAAAGACTGAGACATAATGCTGTCAGGAGGCTCTTGTTAGGTATTCATTTTCTTTTTTTTTTTTCTTTCAAGTATTTCCTTTCCTGTACCTTAGGAGTGTACAAACAGAACAATTGATTAAAAAATACAGGGCTTTGGTTCTAAGAGAACAAGTCTTTGATGAACTCAAAACAGTTAAAATATAGGAGGATTTTACCCTTGCTTTTTTTTTTTTTTGGTCTTGAGTAGAAGAAAAGAAAGCCACAGGACAAGGACACCCTCCTCCCCCATAATCCAGCTATACATCCATCTTCCTTTATCTCATTTTACTTCAGATAAAAATACTTGTAAAATCTGAGCTTTCTAATTTATCATTTGACAAAGATAGGAGACACAGCTCGTATTCTTTTATCTTGAACTGATATTTCAGTTCACTTAATTATGTAATGCTTTTCACTGAAGTATTTGTTGGAATGGAAATTTCTGCAACCTCAGATACAGAATCACGTTAGCTGACCAGATAGTATTTAGCCATGCAAAATGCACTTTCTTTAACACAGAACAGAAAAAAATCCAGTACTCTAAACACAATAATTAGCTTCTTCCTTGGAAAATGACAGATTTTGTTTAGATACCAGTCTTAATGCCCTGCATTCTACATCCTACGAGCACTGAAAGGATTTCATCTCAAGAGAAACAGCTGCTTTAGGCACACAGTTTTCAGACAGCTATCTGAACCATGAATCTTCAGTGAAACACCATACCTTCCTGTAACCTGGAAATAGGGTGTCTGACATATCTTCTTCTCAGAAATTTATTTTGTGGCGCTTAGGTAGATACCCTGGAGCATGCAGATTTTTGAGTGTTGCAGGCTTTAGCAGCTAACTACAAACACAGCATCATCACCTGAAGCTTCCTGAAAACCAATGTATTCCTTGAAGAGCCAAAGTGTTTAGAAGCCAGATTGAATTTTGAAATTTTGAATTTACTATCTTATAATTACAGATCTAAAAGCCTTTACCAGCCTGAAAGTATTGCATAAAAGAAGAATATAGACAGCAGATTCTTTAATGACTACTTTTCTCACCATAATCTGAAAAATAAAAATATAATGGAACGGTAAAGAACGTAATCAAGTTTGACATATTGAGTTGGCAGATCTGTAATTAAAGTTTATCCAAATGTAATCTTCTGCCAGGAGACATATAAATTCCCAATTCTTCTGTTTAACTTTTGTTTAAAAAGTAAACAGGCTGTTTTTGTTTTTTTTCTCATGAATTCAAACACTTGGCACAGAAGTGTGAAACAGAACTAAAGATATCTTCCCCAAAAGAGCTCAGGAAGAGAAATAGTGTTTCCATTGTCATGGCAAGACAATCACCTGTTGTTCTTTAACAACATACAGCATCAGAAGCAGTACCATATACAGGACAGTGACACTGACATGTAAAAATCTAATTTGAAGGGACTTATCCTGCAGAAGACTCTGGTATTCTAATGCTCCTGTCCGTTTATGAGATAAAAAGTTATAATATTCCTATCACATGAAATCTTGGAGGGGGATGGGTTTTAGGCAAGAAGAGGTGTGCAGGAAAGCAGAGGGAAATATTTTTTCAGCACAAGTTTCTGTCCACATGTTTTAAAAGGCAGAAATTAAAGCTTCAAGAGCTTCCAGTTTCACACCAGGGTATCTAGAAACAGAGAGACTTCAGCATCCTTACAAAATAGTTGGGTAACCTGACACATTATTAGATACCCAACATCATCAGTCCCTTGACAGGGACCTGGCAGGTTCAATGAGCCTCGGTTCTTGGCTCCACTCACCAGCATTGCCATGGTAGGGAACTCAAGCTATAGGAGACTTCAGAACTGAATGTACCCAGCCTCCTTCCACAATGACCGCACAAAGTTTTAAAAGCCAAGATTTTCCAGCAGAAAAAATATGAAAATAGCTAGAAAGCCATTATTAATTTTTTTAAAATGGTTTTACAAAGCATTTGCACTTAAAGAAATTTAAAAAGGTATTTGCTGCTATTTAACGAGTCCTAGGTGGGCTGGAGGGTTGGATGCAGAGAAATCTAATGAAATTCAACCAGGGCAAGTATAGACTCTTGCATCTGGGAAATAATAACCCCATGTACCACTACAGGTTGGGGAATTAACTCTTAGAGACTAGTATAGGAGAAAGGGACCTGGAGTCCTGGTGGGCAGCAGGATGAGCATGAGCCAGCAATGTGCCCTCATGGCCATGAAGGCCAACAGCATCCTGGAGTGTATGAGAAGGGCTGTGGGCAGTAAGTTGAGAGACGTTCTCCTTCCCCTCTACTCTGCCCTCATGAGACCACATCTGAAATACTTTGTCCAGTTCAGGGAGCTGCTGGAGAGAGTTCAACACAGGGCCACCAAGATGATGAAGGGAGTGGAGCATCTCCTTTATGATGTAAGGCTGAGGGAGTTGGGGTTCCTTAGCTTTGAGAAAAGGAAAATGAGGAATGATCTCATTAATGTTTACAAATATGTAAAGAGTAGGTGTCAGGAGGATGGAGCCAAGCTGTTTTCAATGATGACAAGGGGCAATAGGTATAAGCTGGAACACAAGAGGTTCCGAAGAACCACAGGGAAAAAATTCTTCACTGTGAGAGTGATGGAACATTGGAACGAACTGACCGCATGGGTTGTTGAGTCTCCTCTGGGGACATTCTAAACCCACCAAGATGAGTTCTTGTGTGACCTGCTCTAGGTGGTCCTGCTCTGGCAGAGGGGTTGGACTAGATGATCTTTTGAGGTCCCTTCCAACCTTTAATATTCTGTGATCTGGAGTTCCATGATTTGTAACAAAAATGTTTTTCTGGAAAATTCCTTCATTAGTTGCAGTCTTAAGGATCTGTTCCTAACCAAATTTCATCAGTTATGTCGTTGACATATTCTTAAACTTTTGCAGAAGAAAATTTTCAAAGAAGCAAGACTCTTTACTGAAATGTCTTGTGAAAGAGGAAAAATATATTTATACAAGAGTTAATTGGCTTTACTTTTAATTAGTTAATGATCCAATTCAGCTATGAT
The DNA here is from genome assembly GCA_013401255.1 of Urocolius indicus. Classification (NCBI taxonomy): domain Eukaryota; kingdom Metazoa; phylum Chordata; class Aves; order Coliiformes; family Coliidae; genus Urocolius; species Urocolius indicus. The sequence goes on from WBNH01012799.1 coordinate 164,437, forward strand.
CAAAGCATAACAGCTAGATAATTCAGGATGGAAAATTGAGTTAATTTACTTAGATATGATACTACTTTTCTAATGACTTTACTTCAACGGAGTTTCAATTAGTTATTAGGTTATTTTTTACACATTAGTCCAACAAGATGTCTGCAGGCAATTAACATGTCATTGCCTGTGAAAACAGAATTTTTTTAATTTTTTTTTTTTTTACAGAGGGATTTCTTTATGATTTATACTCATGAGATTTTTAAAAGTTTCTGGAAAAACTAATTCAATATTGGAGCTCAATGAATTATCCATTTATTTTTATTTAAGGGGCTGAATGATTCTAATTTCTTTCAGAAAAAAAATGTACAATTTGTAAAAGACATTTCTTGAGACGTCAGTTTTCAGTTCTGCTTCCTAGACAAAGATTTTCCTTTCCTAGTCCAACATAGACCATGTGCACTTTAAGATTAGACCAACAAATCAAGACATTCATTTTTTTGTTAATAACTATATTCTCTCAAACAGCTAAACCATATCCTTGAGCAGTGATAAAGCCCTAGGAATAGTTTAAAAATGAAAAATTCCTAAATTGGAATTTATCAGATAACTGAAGTCAATGGACACTTCATAGTCTAGTGTTGGGTAAAATGATCTGCCTTAATCAGCAGTAACATTACAGCTAATGAGTAAAGGCTTCACCCACAGCTGAGTCTACACTGCAAACTTTTTTACCTTTTAAATTACCTCATAGTACCACATGTTCTACTAGGAATATCCAGAATGATTGAGCAAAGAGTGTACTTGGCCTAAGCCAGTAAAAAAACACCAACTTGCTTACTGACATTTTTCTTAGACACAAACTTTCTTCCAGTGTAACAGCCTTTATTACATACCTCTTCTCAAAAACAGGGAAGTACAAATGCATTTTGCATTCTCCTTAACAAGAGAGTCATGGTCTGTGTGTTCCTCTGTTAGTGACTAGAAGAAAGTATTTCATTTCTCAGTTTAATTCAGCCATCAAAATAGAAATACAACACAAAACCCAGCAATTCAAGTAGGTTTGGCCACAATGAAAAGCATTTGACTGTGAGCAGCTCCAAAAATCTGACCTGTGTTCCATCACTGTAGGTCTTTAGTGCTTATCCCTAATCACACAGCATGTGAGACAGCACTAAACTCCTTCAATTACTATATTCATATGTAGTAATTATATACATATTAAAATCTCACTTCCACCATGACTTGTGTCAGCAAGCTAGGACTGTAAATCCCTCTCTTCAAACCTACATATTGTATAAATAGCTAGTGACTTTTTTTATTTTAATTAAGGACAATAGTAGGTCTTCTAGACTTCTTTTCTTGATCTAGCTGTTCTCAGTGGTTCCTAGGCTAAGTACTCACCACTGACAACAAAACACAATGGAACATGGTAGAATAAGTAGGGAAAGCAGAGAGTTTAGTCTGTGTTATTGCAAGCCTTATTGCTTACAGGATAAGCCATTTACACTGCCCAGATATAGCAGCCCTGGAGAAGTTAGGCAGAATTGCTTAGCAGAATGTATTTCCCAAGAGATAACATCCCACAAACTTCATCAATCTAGCAGAAGTGCACAAGAATGGGTCAAAGCAACTCAGAGGAAGAATAATGAGCTTGACAGGCATATAGACAGCCGTGGAGACAGTCAGGCTGACAGGCTTTTTTATTGTTTTGTTTTTAATGGTAGTCTGATAAAATATGATGATCAAACAAATGCACATTCATAAAGTCATTCTCTGACTCACTGAACCCTCTTCTCAATTATTTATGGTGAGATAGGAGGTCAAATCAGAGAGGTTTTAGTTTATGAAGAAAAGCTGCAGGAAGGATTTGCTTAATTCCAAAATAGGTTACGTTTCTTCTTAAAAGAAAAAATTGGCACATCCTTCTTAAGAACTAATAAGTTCCCAAACAAAATCCGATTTCCAAATGTGACTCTGAATACTCATATTTTTGTTGTTTTTTAGAAGTACTATTTGGGAGGAATCCTCTGCTTTTGGCTCAGGTAGCACAACACTGCATTCTGTGGTTTTAATTCTATGTGTCTAAGAGGAGACTGATGGCAGCATGACTCAGCTGCAGGAAAAGTACTTCGGAGGAATTTCAGAAATTTGCAGAAAGGCAAACTCAACTTGAGGGTCTTTCAGGTATCGCAAGACTAAACTTTTACTCTTGAGTGCCCAGTTCAAATGCAACTGCCATATGAACAGCAAGAATTTATAAGATGCCAAATCATGATTTACAGTATTGTCTTAGAGTTAGATTAACCTTCTGTGTAATAACTATGTGCCCAAATAAATGTTTAAAAATATCGTCATACCATCATCACCCTTTACTGTGTGAAATACTTACTACGTTCTTTTAGCAGTAGTTAGTGCCTCTCAGGACAGTGAAATTTTAGCTTTTGAGATGAGAAGAAAGTGAGTACAAATGATTAATGATAGGAAAAGGTAAACCAAAACATAATTAAAAAAATAATCAAATCCAGTATCCCAAGGGATTAACCATCTTGGGGAAAAAACCCAGTTCCTTGCTGTCCTAAATACTCCTGCAAGATACATCATATCACGTATGAAAGGGCAGAGGTTACATTGAATTTACATCATCCTCCCAACCAGTCCCATACAAGCAGTAACGGTAAATGGTCAATTAAGGAATGATGTTAACTGAAAAATAAAAAAGGGGGGGGGGGAGGGGGGGCAAGGTGGGATAAAAAAGAAAACTGGTTCAGTTGCTGTGGTGAAACCAATTTATTTGTACTCACTCACAACTTCTCCATCTCAAAAACCAAAACACTTCAGTCAGCCCTCCAGGTGCTCTAAAGACAGGGAGACAGAAGTAGGCTCTTTGACCCTGGACCTCCCAAACACTGAATTAATGTATTAGCCAATTTCCCCTTCAAGCTAAGGAGAGTCAGATTTAAATCTTTCCCTGACTAGAATACCTTATCCATTCTGCTGCAGTCATTTTGAGGAAATTCAGTCAAGTAGCAAAGGTGTTCACCTTTGGAAAAGGGCTCTTACACTTTGAAGCATAAAAATATTTTATCTTAAAAGAGACACTAAAGAAGTATGCACTGTGTCCTTACAAAATCCAAACCAGCTTAGAAGTGATTGTCTCCACAAAAGAATCAAATAATGAAATGTTCTGTATTAGACATTTGCCTCCAAGTGATTTTCTAAACAGCATATGGTGTTATTAATACAGTAAATAAAAAAGCCTTAAGTAGAAAATGCATTCCAATAAGCCTCATCACTAGGAACTCTCTGGAAAATAAAGCTAAAGGCTTTCCTCGGGTTTGGATTTTTTGGGTTTTTTTTTCCATGAAAAAACACAAGCCAGCCAGTTACAAACAAGAGGGAATACAGCCAGCCAGCAACATTATTTTGGACAGTTTCTAATTCTGCATCGCTGGATATGTTCAATAGTTTTCCATTAACTCAGGCAAAGGAAACTAATTATGAAATAACTATTTCATACATAACTTCAACACTCCATGGAAAAATGAAACATATGAGTATATTTGCAAATGTTTATAAACTAACACAGTTGGAGACAACTGTCGTTTTGGGGAGGTGAGGGAGATGAAGAAAATGATGTGTTTTCAGATAAGATCAGATTGAGTTTGGCACCTCAGACAAAACTTGTCATACTAGGACAAGTTTCACTGACAAAGTGTTTGAAATTGCTAAGCAACTGAAGTTTCTTTAGTTTGTCCTGAAAGCTCTGGATGGTAGATGAAATTCTCTGCTCATCACAGAAATTACAGAGAAAAAAAAATAAAAACTAGGAAAAAAAAAACCTAGAAAATCAGGAACATTCAGCAGCTAAACAACTTCTCATTCTTAAAAGCCCAGCAAAAATAACACATTTTTTGCTGTAAGTTTTCTTAAGGTGAGAAAGCATCAGGAAGGCCCCATGCTTCTTTCTATTCTGGGACTCACTTCTCTACCTTCCATTCATATTTCATGACTACATAGAGAGACAATGTACTAAGCCTGTCCCAAGTTAATAGCAGAGCACTGACATTTTTCTTGCGCAAGTTTGCTTTTGATAAAGTTTATTCCAGTTCAGAGAAACCAACATTGTACATTGTTGTGTGATTATCTCTGGCAATTTTAAAGATCCCAGTAAGTCAAAGTGTTCAAGCTATTCAATGTACTGGTTACAGAATTCATCTGCAGTTTATTAACCTTTTCTAATTAATGTTCTATCAAGTAATAAAATATAGACCACAAAGTCACCTTAGGGAAGTACAACAAAACTGGTGGAGAAAATGCGTCAGGAGTCAAAGAAAAAAAATCTACATGTTGCAAAGTAAATCATCATCTCTTTTGTAAAGGCAGAGCTGGATTAATTAGCTAACATCACATAGGTTGTGCATCACCTAGCCACAACTGTAGCTTCGTTAGTTACCACAGAAGTCATGATTTGTGGCTTCATTTTGAAACAATTTCAAAGTTAATTGGAAGTGAGTAATTATTCACAGCTACAGAAAACTTAGACTTTTGATCTTCTTCTCTTATGTATATTGATTCTCTCACTGATGTGAAATAGCTATTCATTTGTAGGATGTATTTTTGTGTGACTTCATGGAAACTTAAATTATTTTTCTAAACTAAGTTAGAAGAAGCATGCTGGGCTATTTAGAGACTGCTGTTACTGTAGCAGAGATGGATGATGAAAAGCATGCCTCCACTTTTGCCCAGCAGGACCTAGAAGTGAACTATCCTCAATCACAACTAGAGCAAAACTCACCACTAAACTTGGTCACTCAATTTATTTCTTTGGCAAGATGGAGGTAGAAAACAGGGAGAGCAGTCACAAGAAAGCTCATGGGCTGACAAAAATAGGGAAATCACCAATTACTGTCACAGGCTAAACAGACTCAACTTGGGAAAATTAATTTACTATAAATTATAGCAAATATTTAGCTCCTAATACAGGTAAAAATAAACAAAACAATCATTCTTGTACTTCAGAAAAAAAATCCTTAGAGAGGATTTCAACAGAGGAGTGTACCTATCCCGGTGTGGGTCCTCCTACAGACTGCAATTCCTTCGGGGAAAATACCTGCTCTAGGGTGAGCTTACCTTCCTTAAATGCATTTTCACAAAGGCAGCAGCAGCACCGCCACCAATTTTTGCTGATGATTTCAGATGTGGCCCCCAGGTGAGTCCCCTTTAGAATTGGCTTGAAAGAGCTATGTTCAGCATTGATCAGCCCTAACCTCTTGCAGAGGCTGTTCCTGCAACCTTTCTGCTCCTTCCCTCTCCCACCAAAACTTTGCCACATAAATCCAATTCAGATTTGTTGACTGCTAAACAGTATTTTTAGCAGGATTTTTATAGAAAAAAAAAGACAGCCTTCATGAAATGGCTCAGACTAGCACCAGTTTAGCTAATAGGGAACAAGGAAATCCCTAAGGCTTTAGACTAAAAAACCTTTGGAAAATACTCAACAGCTATGAGAATATTTTCTCTGAGTCATAATTCGTGTGTAAAATAACACCATGACTAATTCCTAAATGATGAAATCTACCTGAGATTTTTTCATCTCACAATGAATGCACAACATTCATACTTTGACCCGGTTCTGGTGGGTAAATCCTCAGATGAGGATACAATGGGAGAGCTATTTCTACCAAATACAGACATTTTTCAGACTTCCAGGGCAGAGCATTTCTGACTCCAGAGGTAATTCAGCTGCACAGCACATGAACTATGTGCAATGATTTAACCTTCATTAAGGAAAAAATTAGAAATACAGATTCTACCTGCATAGGCCTAAGGCCTAAGACTCTTTCATTCACATTTCTTTATGCTCTCCAGATTTTTCTGGTTTTATTATTCAGGAACATTTATTCTATAATTTAATAATGTTCCCTTCATGTCTCTAAGTCATCAGCTACTATATTATGGGAAGCATTAGGGATTTGCCTATAATATCAAAAAGAATGAAAGTTGGGAAACCACTAAAGAAAAAAAAGTTCTTTTTTTTTTCACCGCTCTGAGCTGGTCACAGGTTTCAGTGCAAAACTCCACAAGCAAAATGGTTTCCTCTGCTCACTGCAGTTGCAGGATTAGAACCTTGTTTCTTGTCACTGAAACCTATGAATAAAAATGAAGCTGAGCCTCTGCCCTTTATCCTCTACAAAGACAGCTATGAAACTCTTTTATCCTGTTCAACCCATCAAAGATATTCTCAGAACATTTGACTAAATCTGCCAACAAACCAAGTTCTGTGATAAAATATAAATCTAGTTACTTTAAAATAGAGGATCACAGGCCTTCAAAGGAAAATCATTAGGCTGCCTTATGAAAAATCAAACAGTTAAGGTTAGTGATACCAAAATTCCAACTGTGACTGAGAAAAGTTAGGAGTTTTTCTATAACAGTTGCTTTCAAACATGTTATGGAACAACACAGTTACAATGGGCATATAGACTACAGCAAAAAATGCAAATGGCTCTGAAATGATACTGTATTTAAAAAGCTAAGTGTTATGGAAGCAGATTTACATGCATGCGTGGCAGACAACAAATAAGAAACCATAAAACATATGACACAGCAGTCTGCCTGTTATTTATTCTCATTCTCATACTTTCTTCTCTTTTTAACAACCATGTTTCATTTTGTGGTTTAAACTTACCTGAATTTGGAAGCTTTCTGAAGAAGAAGCTGTATTTGCTGGGAGGCTGGGTACAAACTGGCAGACCAGAGTACTTATTAATTATGCTCCATCCAGGAATTGTATTAATTGAAGTATAGAGCAGAGTAAAGTTTCTAGCCTCGTGCCTCTGCCTGTGAAAGCAGACAGTTTTAATACATTAGAGAGAGAAGAAAAAGAACCAACCCCACACAGACACACAAAAAAAAAAACCCAAACGTGAAAAAGCATCAAACTCTTCTCTCATTCCAGTTATTAAAGACACCTTCATCTTGTAAATGTAGATCTATTTATCTGGCTGGTCTCAATTTTTTCTCTAGAGATTTTTATACTAAAACACAGACTTTGCTAGGATTAAGAATAATGCCACTGCATTAATTATATCTATACTTCACTAAATCTTGAAATGTGTCATGTGAGAAGCGATAACTATTCATTAGTCCTAGTCTAACTAGAAAGATGGAAGAAGTGAAAGAACTGTTAGCGAAGTAAGGTTCTACAAGATAGATAATGGTGGGTTGTACTGAAAGACATAGCATTGGGTAGAAAAGAAGTTGACAGTAGAGCTTCTAAAGGCTCATACTTAAGAACCAATCCAATGTAACAGTTTCATTGGTAACTCAAGCATGAAAAGCGGAAGAATGGCAATGAAATGACAAACTGTCAATACACAAAAAGGCTGAATATTACTCCCAGAAAAAAAGGCTGGTGATACCTGAGAAGTGCTAGATCAGTTTTAAAAGTACAAAGTGCAGTGTTGAAAAAGTACTATTACAATAATAGGTGTCATATTTTATGAGAGGAGACTGAGGAAGCTTCACACATCTTAACTTCATAGTCCGAAAGTCAAAAGCATATTTTTGTTTTGTGTCTGTAAATAGGAGAAAAGCTGTCACAATGGGAATCAAACCTAAATTTGATACTTTCCAAATATCAGGAATAAACAGATACTTTCCAAATATCAGAGCACTGAGTTTCTGTGCTAGCCCTTTTCTTGCAAACAGTAGGAGCAAAAAATATTTCCGGCTTTAAGCCAGAACTTGTCCATTTGCTTTGCTGAAGTGTCATTTCCTACAACAAAATAAGAGTAACATAGATACTTAGGAGCCTAATTTTCTAACATTCTGGATTAAATATTTGTTCTCTTTCAAGTGACTATAAGGAAATTTTCAATGATACAATTCAATGATTCTACGCAAGATAATTCAAGAATGTGTGGGTGTGTATGTGTGTGAAAGAAACGTGTAACTGCTAACTTTAGGTTAGGTTTATCCAAGAAGAGTAAAGAATGTGGTTAGGCTAATCACAGCTATGTCAGGGACTATTGCAAACTCTCCCAAACTCAGAAATCTCGAATTGTATTGCTTTGAGGTATGAGTGTAGAGACGTTTTGCCATAGCATTGTGCTTATCTTGGGAAGTGGAGAGAAAAGGGAGAGGATGAGGTTTCACCATTCACCTTTTTCATCCTCATTCTGAAGAAGGTGCTTGAGAGTACAGAACACCAAGGCAAATAAGAGTAAGTTTCTACATTAGTCACTATTCACAGGCTAGAATACACACAATAGCACTCCTCACATTTCCACCTTATGTGAGGTAAGCATACTAGAGGTCATCTTTAAAATCCTGAGCAAATTACAAATTAATATGTATTGGAGAAAGAAGGCATTAAAAACACTTTCAATAAGGAGAGTGTAGGGACACAATGGAACATAGACTAGACCTGTGCCACTGCATTTGGTTTTAAATCAAACTACACACACCATTTAGCACCAGTTTGCTAAGATGCTATCGGTTTCTAAGAACTGGCCTTAAAAAGCAAAATGGCTTTTGAATAGCTTTCACTTTTGTTATGCATGTTTGCAACTTGTTTATTGTAAACATGCATTTTCAGTACATAGGTATTTCTATCTTGCCACTTAATTCTTCTAAAAAAAACCAATTTCACATTGCAGGAATGCCTAATGGCTCTCTAGGAAGGCTCCCTAAAATACCTCTTTTGAGAAAAAAACATGTTAATGTCACATTTTAGCTACTGGCAGTTTCTATTCCAGCTTTTGGATGCTACATCCATATAACCCTATTATAACTGTCCTCTCCTCCTCAGCTCAATTCTTTGCTGGGGCGCAAAATAAGAGTATTATCCTTTCAAAAATTACTGCCCAGCTTTAAATTTCAGGGCTGTCATATGCAATATCTTCACTGCAGGGATTGTAATGGTTCCCAGTGAGTTTCAGAGATAATACCATACACTTTTTATCAATAAAGATTTAACCCAATATTTTGAATCTTTCTTAAACCTGCTTTCAGATAAAAGTAATAAATATACTGGACTTTTCTCACATGCGAGTGGCAAAATGAGGAGACTGCATTTTTCTAAATTGGGTTCCAATGCAACTTTAAAAAGTTACTATGTTTTAATACACGGTAGTAAACATCGTTACTTCTAATTTTTTTTTTTTTCAGAGATGATTTATCATTCTCTTTACCGTGGCCCTAAAAGATATTGAATTCTCCAGCCTTTGACAAGAACAATTGCTTCTCAAGTTTTTTCTACTGGAAAGCTGGCACACAGTCAGCTAGAGTAGGGCTTTACAGAGCTGCTCTTCCTAACTGCCTGCACGGATACTGTTAAGTCAAAGTAAAAATAAATTACACAAAGCTTGTTTAGAATAACTGGTGAATTTTAAATTTGCATCACAGCTGACTGCACTAAATTACCCAAGAAATGACGCATTAGTTCTTCCCACAATGAGAATACACTTCCAAAGCATGCAGAGTAAGGCTTGCATCTCAGCAATATTTCAGTATTGGGGTTGGAACCTGTCTGTAACTGACTTTTGGCAAGAGGGCAAAGGTAGTCTGTATACAAATCCAGTTCTTACGTTAAGAAGAGCCCACAACACTGCCTTTCACTTTCAGGTATTGACCTCTGCTCATCTCAGACAATCAGACTTCTTGGGCAGCTTGATTCTTTCTGAAGGTTTTCTATTCAGCTTTGGAAACCACTGCTGAGGATAAGAAATTTCTATTACTGGTTTGGTTTTTTTCTTTTCCCCTTGGATGTTTTTTCATCTTTACTATGCTGTTCTTCCAAGTCTCCAAATTTTCTACAGAATCCATATATCTTTCCTGCCCTCATCTTCCTTTGAGGCTTAAACATCAAATGGTGCAACATAGAACATAGATTATAAGAATGGGGGCTGCTCCCTCTTCTATACTTTTTCTTTACAGAGCAAACACAGTCCTAAAATTAAGGTTCTCCCATTCTGTGATACAAATGCAATTTCAGGAATTAAACAGATGGCTCTACACACTCTGTGTTTACATGACAGCTGCATCTCCTGAGATAAAGGCAGCTTCTTCCCTTCACCACTCACTAGCCTGTTTTCTTCCTCATATAGGAAGCATCTGGATCTGACTGCTTGATAAGCTTCAGTTATCTTTCCAGCTCTATCAGTTAACTCTTTTCTACCAGGCATTTTAAATTTGCCAAGACTCCTAGAGGGAAGGGGGATTTAAAACCTAATGTCTTTACACTGCCCCAGCCCAAGGTTCAAAGTTTGGAAAGAGAAGTTTTGCTTCCTATCACAAAGAAGAAAATAGAATTTTTAATAAATTGCTAGAGCTGACAATAATAGAAATACTTAGGCATGGGAGTGAGCTTAAATAAAATTACATTTATCTGCCAAATCATGGTCAGGGGTGAGGCTGAAACATAGATTCCTAGGATTTTCAAGCATACATAAAAATGCCATATCTTCGGATATATATGTTCTTAAATGCTTCTCTAAGAAATTTTCTCCCATTCATATAAATATATACTTTGAATGACTGAGAATTCATAAGATAAGCAAAAAAACTTCTCAGAAGAAGATTTCTATTTTTTAACATTCCTATGGTTTTGTACACATTCTACTATTTCACCATCTCTGGGCGATATTAGGTTATTATTCCAAAAGTATATGAGAAAAGCACCTAAAATAATTTGTAGTTGACAATTAAATGTAATTTTACTGAAATATATCATGGTAACCTGGTAATTGAATCTCCTAAAATATGACTCTTCTGCATATCAGTAAGAAGAAGTGATGAGAAAAACAGAGAATACTGACTCATACATGCAGCTCAAATTTATGAAACTTGGATGAATTTTACTGAAAACAACTGCAATAGCAGATATCCAGCTGCACATACCCTCAGATCAGAGGTCTGAAACATTTAGGAAAGGTATGTGAGATAGCTGCAGGCTGTGTTACTGGTCAGTGTTCAAGGGAATGCTTACACACTAAACCATTGGAAATTTTTGTTAATATTGACTAATAATTACACTTCCAACTTAATTGCTCTTGGCACATAATAAAGAAGGTAAAATACTATAATGATTTGCTGTTTTCAGATGTACTGATGTGCAGCACAATTTTTAATTTGCTTCAGCTGGTACAGTTGGCAGAATTGTTCCTCAGGTAATGGGTAGTTTGAAGGAAGAAACAAATCACTTTGCTAGTTTTACTTCTAGAGTGACCTTGATCTTAATTTACTGACAGAATGAGAAGCCATTTACCTTAAATATAATAACACAATCACAATATTGCAAAATCACAGTAATTTTATGTCTCGATGAAGTTTCTCACTCTAATGAATAATGGACAGATAATTGAAACAGAAGATACCACAGCACCAGTCAATACAGCAGTCCTAAAGAACATGACCGTGGAAGAGGTTCCGCTCTTTACAGCTGTCCTAGGCAATTTAGCATGACACTTTTGCCAATGTTTAGCTCTAAGCACAGCTTTACATCCATCCCTGTGCATCAAAGATTTTAAGCATATCTCTGTGTTTAAATACGTTTCTGAATCAGAACCATAGCAAACTATCAGAAAGCATCTGTTCTTTGTTTCTGCCTCAACCCTGTCTAGCTCCCAAATTTTCTATTTAACATAGGAAGTTTAAGTCTATGCCAAGACTTGTTTTCTGGAGTTGTTACCAGGCTGCAGATGGCTAATGCAGCAATTTGTAATTCATACAAGCAGCATGCTGCTCATTGCATCTCTTAGATCAGGATATGTGATACCTAGGCCAAGAGAGTTTTGATCCCAGTTGGGGCTGGAGAAAACTACTATAGACTGAAAAGTACATAGCAAAAAGAAAAAAAATATTTATACTACTAGCATTCTATTATGTGTGTTGAGAACCTATTCATCAAGAAATTGTAAATACACTTGGGAATGCAACGGATTTGGGGATTTCAGTTGCATAAATTATGTCAACTAAATGAATTTTTCTATTTAATTGGAAAAATAAGTTAACGATTATAAAAGGAATTCTGGGGCAAATTTCTGGTACTGTAATGATGGATTAAAGATACAGAGTCCAATTGGCAGATAACATGAACTGTTGTTGAAGTCAATGGAGCTATGACAGTTTCCTCTGTTGAGAATTTACCCCATTTAAATTCCTGATTATAAGATCAAAAGAAATAGAAGAACTAGTAGGTTTAGTTTTAAATTGAAGTAGCAAATGTTTTGATATTCTTGGTATGGATCAAGTATCCATCTTCCATACAGATCTTTTATATCTTAAGAATTTTATGCATTATATGCAGATAAGTATTGCCAGAAGCACTTTCTATTAGCAGACTTCTGTAACGAAAGCCATGGACAAAGTCTAGAAGGAGGTATTAATTGTATTTCTTCTTCATTCTCTTCAATTAGTTAATAAAAATTACTTTCATTTAGGACTTGTTTAAGAAAAGGTATTATTTCTCTTCATAATTATTTCCTATTAACATTACTAATATCATTGTACAATATTTTAACAGAACTTTCCTTGATCAATTCTAAAATAGAAATGAAACTGTAAGCTCAAGTCGTTCTTTATAGGCAGCTCCCATTTGAAGTGGAAATGAGGGATTTTCTCTGACCTCGTTCTCTTTGTTCTTGTGGTGGTGGATAGTTACTTATGGGGAGTGCATGAAATATAGTCCCTGTTTTTGGTCCAGTACTGCTGTCTTTACATTGATAGAATTCATTTGCACAATTAATTACACTGAAGTGCTGGGATTTCTAACAGAAATAAAGTGACAATGAAAGGCTGGGAGAATTAAGCCCTGCTGAGCTTTCAAGTAGCAAGAAGTCTAAGTCCTTGAGCTTACTCAAGAAAGCCTTTCAAACATGCCTAAGCCCCATTAAAGTCAGTTGCTAGCCACAGTCTCTTTCTTTCACAAGCTGTAACATTTTGAAGTTTAAACCATCATCTTAACTGTAAGATTTAGGAGCCATGTGAGTAGGAAATACACAATTGAAGCAGACTCATATTTAAAGCAGGACAGAAAGGGCTTTGTCCTGTGTATGTCATTCCCTGAAGTTGGTAAGATATATTAGGAAATCACAGAAATGCAGGTAACTACACTTTTTAAAGGCTTCGTGTAGATCAGGAGGCCAAAGAAGCTCTGGAAGACGTTTCCTTTTAGATTTTAATTTTTAAAGAACTTAATTTGACATAAGTTAGAAAAAGAAATAATCATGCTGGTCTTTGCACATAGCTAAAACTATTGAACTTTCTAGGATTATCCAACTCAAATTGTTGACAAACCAGCTGAAGCAGCAACACTCACATTTCTGCACTTTCCTATTAATTATTCCTTCATTACTAATAATTAATTTGTGTGATAAGCTTTAACCGTATCTTCCTGTAAACCAATTAATTATCATTATTTCCATTTCTCTATATATTAAAAGAGAGTATCTAGTTGCCATAAACAACACTGATGATATGAATGCTCCAGCTTATAAACATTGTCCTTTACTGTACATGATCCATGGAGTTCTGGAGATAAAACTGGACATTTACAAGAAAAAAATGACTCAAGAAAATCTCCTATTCAGATCAGTAGTATTTCCTAGTTATTGACTTTTTTTTTTTTTACTTAAATTTTGCATTAAGCTACTTTTTTATATATTGCTTGCACCGGTCTTCCATGTCATCTTTGCTTTCTAGTTTGTAGTAGTATGGCAGTGGCTGAATACAAGTGTTAGCCACTAAGTCAGTCAGTCAATTGTTTCCAACACAGCACAGTTAATTAAAATTTCTTACTGTCTACCACATTGCTCATTATCCAATCCACATGAGAACCAGGGGGAACATTTGTGATAATATATTAATATATCAATAACAAACAGTGCAATTGCCATGCATTATTTCTAACATATTTTTAAACCATTATTGTATGTCAGTGAGCTTATCAAGTTTATCTTGTTCAACAAACGTTGATTATTAATTGTGATCATTGCTACAACCTTTAAAGTGTTATGATAAAAGCCTGTAACTACTTTGGATTTCAGAATATTACCAATAAATCCTAATTAATGCATCAGTTCTTTACTTTCAGAGATTAGGCAGAAAACAGGCCTATAATTTCAGTGTGTTAATGACTACATGTAAGTAAAAAAGGAAGCTTTAAACAAAAGGTTATTTATTTTACTTTTTCATAGGAAAGAAAAACACACTAAGATGTTGAAAAAGCACAATTGAAGATTAGGAATTACTACAAATAAAGCATTATATTAAAGTAAAACTTTACTTTTACAAAATCCTAACCAGCATTCTTATATTTAGACAGTGAACAAGATGTCTGCTGCCCCAAAAATAGTTGTGTCTGTAAAAATTGTATTATCTTCAAGATCTTAATCTTACTTTTTCAGATACTGGAAGCTGTAAAATTAATATATGTGGGACTTGAGAGAGCTAAGAGAATGGACTAGTTACAATTATTGGTTAGCATTGCTTTGCACAAAAATTGTTTCTATGACAAAAAAAAATGCATCTTGAAGGTCATTAACTCTATGCAAGGCTTGGATAATAAATTCAGAGAGTGTTTTTTCCTTTTGTTATAGTTGAAATCTTTTGTTCTGGGCTGCTCAGCAATTCATCATGTAAGTTTGTAATTTCAGTTTTATACCAAGACTGAAACAGCAATCTGTTTTTCAATGGGCTTTATTCCTACAGTTAAGGCAATGTAATGCTAACTTAGAAAATGTATTTTATATCATCATCTGTCACAAGATTACCTTATAATTCAAAGCAAGTCACTTAAACCAGACTTTTGAGAGGAAAGATGTTCCTCATTTTCTGAGTGCTTATCTTATAACAACAAAATTTTCATTTGCAAAAATGCAGCATAGTCACAGCTTCAGCAGATACTAAGAGAAGTTGGGCTGTGAAAAAAATAAAGCAGTAGCCTATGAAAACTTGTATGTAGATAATTAAAATTGGGCAAAGGCAATCTTAAATCTGTCTTTTTCTAAAGTCTGAGTTTTCTAAATGCAGTTATACTTATTTTTTTTTATTTAAAACAAATAAAGTAGAAAATACAAATATCCTCATTTTGATCTATTGGAAGGCAACATAAAAAAACAGTTGGAATGCTAGCAATCAAGGGACAATTACATTCAAATTGCTTTTCATGTCTGAATGGTTTATGACTATTTTCTCTTAGGAAAACCAGTCTTCAGTGATTTGCCTGAAGTTTAAATGGAATACATGAGATATGACCTAGAACTTTCTACTCCTTTTATGCACTAAGTTCTCCTTTTCTGCTATGACAGGCCACCCAATGCCAGTTATATCCTGTATCAGAAATAAAAATACTAGATTG
Source organism: Urocolius indicus (assembly GCA_013401255.1). Lineage (NCBI taxonomy): Eukaryota > Metazoa > Chordata > Aves > Coliiformes > Coliidae > Urocolius > Urocolius indicus. The sequence continues at coordinate 179,780 of WBNH01012799.1, forward strand.
AACTACTTATCCTACTGTTTCACCTCCTGCCTCCAGGATGAAGTAAATACTGAGCAATTCTGAAGAATGCAGAAACATCAAAACTGAAAAGGATACTGCTAAGTTTAAGCTTGAAACTTGTATTTAGTCATCCAGATAAGGGAATCACATAGAGGCATCTTTTCTAAGCTGTGGCCATCTGGAAGTGATTATTGTTTGTCTCTGTTATTCCTCCATTTTAAGATGGAATAAATTGCACAGTAAAGGTTCTGCTTCCCCTTCACTGTCTGCAGATGAAAGAGACATGACTAGCTTAGATTAGATGCTTGAACTATGAACATCAAAGTAACTTGATATGAGTATCAACCAGCACCCATTAGCATCTGTCTAGGAGTAGAGGGTTAGAGAAGGAATTTCTTCCTATACAAAATGACGTGATTTCCCGCATTATTTGAGCATGGGAACTCATTGAAATTATTCAACAATCGATTTGCAGTTTTTTCCTGTGAACAGTCTTTTTAGGACATTCAGGCATATTATCCCAGTCAGAATGTTCGTTTGTCTCTTATTTTCCTCAGGACCTGGGATTTCTCTTTCTTCCATTCTGCTACAGCCCTAGTAGTTTGCCTACTAGTTATATTGCTATGAGAGAGGAGTTGATAGTGTCCATGTCATTGATGGCTGCCTCAGGTGATTTAAGAGACAACAGGAGTATCTCTCTGTAACCTGTCCCTTTAAAAAGTAATAGCATTCTGATAATCTTTACTAAATCACAGGATTTTAACCAGCATCTTCAACCATTTTGCTTTGCAAATTTGCTCCTCCAACACTGAAGTTAGCTGAAACAGTGACCTACAGCCTCTTTACATCCTACCTGAAAGTACTATTTTTTCAACAATCTTGTCAGATAAAAAGCAAAAATTAAAAAAAGGTGTCATTAATAAAATTATCACTTTCTAACTTTGTTTTCACTTGTCATTGTTTTCATTTGTCATTAATTACTTTGAGACCTTAGTACATGTCCTTTTTTCAGTAACAAAGAAGTAAAATGTCTGTGGATGAGATGTGAAATTTTTTTAAAAATTACTTCTTTTGCAGCTCTACAGTTTACCCAGTAACTTTGGGTGCTTCCATGGTACAGTTCATGTCTTTTTATCCCATAATTTCCTGCTCTCTGATCTGAGCACTTCTGACATTCCTTTTCTGCACAGGCAATGGAGAGTAAATGGTCAAGTGTTTCCTACTGAAAGCCCTGAAAAAAAACCAAGAAAAAACCTGTTGTGAACTTCATGTCCACAGAATGATAAAGAACAGGTTTCCTTGACTAATCATGAGTATTTGTGGCCATATTTTGGCATAGTATTTCAAAAGAGATCTATAGCATTTTAAATTCCTTCCTATTAACTGAGCCCTATGAAGTGTTTTGATTCATTTCTCTTCCCTCTGTTAAGGGGTTTTTCATAAAAAATGGAGAAAAAAGAGTTTTCTGTACAGTAACAGTAATTAGCCATTAAATGAGACTAGGTTTTCCTTCTCCTTTGTGTCTGAAGATTTCTCACTGTAATTAGCTGATAACACCAATAATTAACCAATCAACCAATTAACCTCTTCTACCAAAGAAACATTCACAATGAATTGTGCCAATAGGGCTTTTTTCTTATTGCTCACATAAGAGTGGCCAGAAACAAGCAACTTAAAGTGACAGCCATAAGAATTATACTGTATGTTACAGAAAAAAAAGGTAGACAATCTGAACTTGAATTTCCAGTGCTCTATAATGCCTGCCATGAAAACCATTTGTGCAAATGGGTTAGCACACAAGCAGTAAACATGATCAGTAGGAACTTATCTTTCTGCTTTTATTCATATAAAAGGGTGTTCCTCTATTTAATCTGTTGGTATTTCGTTTTGTTATCACAATCTGTTATTAAAAAATCATGTAACAAATTGCCCATTTCCTGCAAAACCAGGCTGAAATGAACGGCATGAAAAGAACATTTTTATTGCAATAGGCTTTTCTGTGTTGGTTAAGCCATGCAGCTTCAAGGTTTCTTAAAAAGCCTGGGCCTCTGTTTGCATATTTTGGCTGATTCCTGCAGCTATTATCTTTCCATAGAGCGGCCTGAAGATTTGTTAAATATAAAGAAGTTGTGTCCTAAAGTATTCCTGGAAGAAATGGAGAAATCAGAACGTGAGATGGCTAAACGATATAAAGTGAATATGACAAAGGAACTGCTTTAATGTTATATAAATATGTACTAATATGAAATTAAATAAGTGTTCTGTAATTTTGTGATTCTGTTAAGAATGAAAGCCAATCTCTTATGCTGACAAAGCCAAGTCTTTACCAGCTTCACACTGAAGTGATTTACTTCTACTGCCAGGTTAGTTCTCTGATAGTTTGATGACTTGCCTCAAAGGCTCAGCTGTGTAGTCCAGCCCATGTGAGGGAAGAAGACAGAATGGAAGAGTCAAAAGCAGGAGAAGCAGAAAAAAGGAATAAAGGAAGTGGAACAATAATACTTTCCCTTTTACTGGAAGTGCTGTTAGATCAGATCACACTTTCTGTCAGATTCAAATTAAGAAAATGTATTACCTGAAAGACATTAAGAATTCACCTTAAAGCCACATGGAAAATAACTACGTTTCACGGAGTCATTTATCAGCCTCTGTCTTCAGAGACAATAGCTGTTTTCTCAAGTATTGCATTTCAGTGTTAAACTCCCCCTCCCTTTTTTTTTTTTTTTTTTTTGTCATAGGGTTTGCCAGGAGTTGTAAAAGTGCAGGCTTTTACTTTGCTCATACCATTGGTGCTGAACTCTGGAGTAAAGGCATGGGCCTTTGGGAATGTCCCTGCCTCTGCTCTACAGAGCTGTGAGGCACGTCTGAAGGTCAGTACACCATGTACTGACTAAAACGCAAGTCAGAGTGAACACACAAGTAAATCACTTGGTGGCCATCAGGGCAATGATGGCAAGACCTGAGACTTGCTTGAGCCCTTCAGAATTGTTGCCAGTGATGGTACAAACACTGTGGATAGCCTTGCAGTTTAAGGAGATGTGTAGCAGATAAAATTATGTGATTGAGAAGTCAGAGAAGATACCATAAAAATTGAAGGAAATGAGACAAGGGTTTTGAATAAAAATTGGGGTAAATATTATTAGTTGGTGTGCTTGATATATGAACTGAAAAGGAAGGTGGTATTTTTGGTGCAATATCTTTTGTGTGTATATTTTTTCCTTGACAAGGTGATGTAAATGTATTGAAATTTACCCATTTATTGGAAAATATAAGGAAGGACAGAGCAATATCACCATCTACATTTTTTTTCCTCACAGTAAATATTTCTCAACAGTGTAAACCCTCACTTTTGTGCCCTCAGAGAGGCAAATTTAATCCAATGTTCTGAGTCTACTTGTTTTTCATGGTTAAAGCAAGTGATTATTATGAAAACTGATTAATCAATCAGTACAAGTTTCTGGGAATACTCATTTAACTTGGCACTCTGGACATGCTGTACTGTAGGTTTCAGAGCTCAGGAAGCAATATACATACCAAAGAAGAGAATGAAGAAGTTCTTTTTCTTGTGTCCAAAGTAAAATAACTTTATTAGTAATAATTAATAATTCTTTGAAAATAATAATTTTAAAATAACAGTTCCAGCTACAGAAGTCATTAATTTTCCACTAAGTGAGGTGTGTGTGTGGCAAAAAGCCAGACACATTATTACATTCCTCCAGTATTGTGGTTTCCATCATTTCTTTGAAATCCATACCTTTCATGTACAGTTCATTAACACTGATCAAAGCACATATCTTGCTAATAAAGTCAATTTTTCCTTGTAATCTTTTGTAGCTGTTTCATTTCATGTAATACTTTGGATGTTCTGTATCCTTTAGTCTCATTTTTAATGTGTGTCTATGGTCAGAAGAAGCAACAGTATATAAATAACACCTTAGTTTACTATATTTATTCTCTCTCAGTGATGTCCATAGCAAGTTTCTAACTTTGCAAATCAAAACAAGACTTATAATAGCCAAAATTGTATTTTCAAACTGGTGCCTGCAAAACCTACTGTTTGTCTCACTGCAATGTTTGTGATAAAGTACAGTATTTCTTCTTGCTATGTAAGATTAACTTTTAGACGTAATTTCTAAACTTGCACTCAAGATGTTGCATGTACAAATCTCGGTAATGACTGAAGACTTGTACCTCTCATTAAGTCACAAAGTATGAGGTGGGTTGAATTTCATATAGGAATATCTGCTTTACACATTGGAAAGACTGAAACCTGGCTGTTTAGCCCCTATATCTGTCTCTAATGAATTTCTAATTCCTGAGGAGAGTGATAAGTACATCCACATATTTTAGAGCAGGATTTCAGTGGGGTTTGAGGATATAATGAACGTCCTGAACCAACGTGTCTAAGAAAGGACAAGTTAAAAAAATTTTTGCACTGGGTAAGATGAGGTCAAAAGTGAAAAAATCATCAGACAACACTCAATAAGTTAGAAAAAGAAAAATAAAGACAACTGGAAAACATGTAGTCAAATCATTATTCCTGCTCTGCCATTTATTTTCCGAAGACTAGCTTTGCTACCTTCTTTGGTTGGAATGCATTTTAATCTCCTTATCTCAAATTTTCTGTTGATTTTAGTTGCACTACTGGTAAGTATAGCACTGCAGCTCTGCATTAGAAAAGATAAACATAGGCTTGGTCTTTTCTTCTATTATTTAATAATATTTAAAGTTTTACCATTAAGAAAGAGAAAAAAACCTTTCCAAGCAGAGACTGAAAGACAAAGTAAATGTTGTGAATGCAAAATTCAATCATCATTTTCTAGAGGCAGAACAATTAATTCATTTTGAAGTGGCAACATTTGCTGTAAGTAGTTCCTTGGTACTTGGTAAAGGATCTATTTTTATTTTTCAGGAGGGTCTTTTTGTTGTGCTTTACATACATTAACAGCAGCCTTAGTAGGGAATCAACAGTTTTATGTCTACTAATAAACTTCCCAGTTCCAGATTATTATTCTGTTGTTAAACTATACACCATATCATTGAAAAGCATTAGAGAAGTTTCTCTGCTACTTCTGTTTAATAATGTTTTAAATAATGATGTTTATGTATCAGTTTAGAGTGAAGCTTAAATCCCTTGAATTTCAGTGGTAAAAACAGATAAGGATTTCTTGAGAGGTTGTTTAACATTAATATTTCCACCTTTACAATTATGCACTTGTGAAAAAGTATTAGAAAAAGAGACATATTTTGGTATGAGGTGAGGTATATTAACTTACAGAAGATCTTGTAATATTTTAAAAGTAGTATGCACTATATTACATACACATTTTTATAAGACTAAAAGTTATCAAGTCTGTGAATATGAAAAAATATAAGGACAAACATAATTTAAACAAATATATTAACCATGTTTTAAAATCAGATTAAAAAAAAAAGAAAGGCTGAAATCTGAGGCTTTAGAACTGGGCTGAACATAATCTTATTTGTAGAAGTTAGGGGTAAGAAATAGCAGGACAACCAGATCAGCATAGTGTTTCCAGAATCACTTATAGGTTGGGCTAGCATATTTTTAGGATTTTGGAGACTGACTACATGACATTCAACTAGCAATCATCCTAGCACTATCTGATTCTTTCATCCTTGGTGCCCTATTGAGAAGGGGCTCTTGACTCATATAGACAGCTGGATGTCTCACATGGGGAATATACCTCTCTTTCTTGTGCCATTTCCCTTAAATTCATGGGTGTGCAGACATAGAATAGCACAGACTTCAAAATTAAAGGTATTATGGTATCTACATATCCAGGCACTTGACTTATGCTTCTAGAAATTCATGGAGCTTTTCTATAGTTGTTCATTACTTTTATTTTGTTGACAGGCCTATCTGTTGTAACAAATAGTGGTGGCACTTCAGTGGACTGAGCAACTTTCTTTTTTCCATCACTGACTCTTTGCATTGCCAAGCAAGAATAATATCATGCTTTGCTGGAATACCATTTTAGGTTTCCTACACTGGAAGAAGGTTCACACATACATACTGATCTTCCAGCAAAAAATGGAAATATGAAAAACAGATTGATCTGTTCTCCATGACCGAAGACCCTGCAGTACAGTCAGAAAAGGGAAAATACCACAGGCTGATATTTTCTTAAACTGTGTTTCAATTTTCTCCTTTTCTGATGCAGTGACACATACAGTTCTTGACAGCACATTAATCCAATAAGCAGCAGAATTATTTCCCTTTTAATGTTTGCATTTTTTCCTTCTGAATTTGGTATGCTACTTGGCCTCCTGGGCCCAGCATGGGAGAAATTCACACCAATTGAGTTTTACAGGTGAGGCAGTGAATTCCCAGTGTCAGAAGCCGTAAACTCTGACAACTCAAGTCAAAAGAAAAGTAAAATTGTTCACTGGATAAGACAGATGGCTGTGAGTACTGGCTGTCCCTAATCTGCAGGATGCTGAGTTTTAAAACAAAAATACCTCTTCATAACCTGGATTCTACTTGGTTTTAGTTTTGTAGGTCATCTGCCTCATGGAGGGGTTACAAAAAGCATCCCTTGAAAAGTACAGGGTAGATGCCTGAAAGCTTTTTAACATGGGAAGGTAGGACAGAGTCAGGGTTCATTAATGCTTTTCTAAGTCTATATTCGCTTCAGTAAACCCAATGTTATTCTTTATCACACAACTGCTATACCCAAACAAATATTTAGAAGATAAAAAGACCTCTCACTTCAGAAAATAATTACTATATTGGATATCCTGGCAGTGCATGTAACGTAAAAATACCCAATTTCACTGAGAACTTAGAAAGGCCCCCAAGATGCAGTAGATGATTCTGTCTTTCAGATTTTCCTGAAGTGGAAACCTGTCCCTCTTGATGTATGACACTTTCAGTAGTTCCTACTCAACATGGAAATGACAGATGTGAGTTTCAACCTCAAGATACTAAAACCAAGAGAGAAATGTAGCTGCATGCTATATTCTCAAATCCTGCCCTGAAAACAGATGTAAATGAGAGTCTTGGCCCTATCAGCAGTGTCTTGACCAGTAAGCCACATCATCATGCAGAAGAAAAGAAACTCTTCTATTGGACATCTGCTGGGCCTTTCTATTATTATGGTTTATGTCCTTCCAGAGACTCAAGATGCTCAGTCAGAGCACTGAAGCCCAGAGTACTTCAGTGCAAGTACATCAGACGTACCCACATCTCCTTCTCATGTAATTTTTAGGAACAACTGGGAAAAGAAGAGGACATGAATTTCATTACTGTCTCGTAGAGAAATAAAAGCAATTTGATATTCCACTTTAATAATATTCAGAAATGTGCAGATGAATGCTGAAAAGTAAAATAAGGGTATCAGGATTTATTTTCAGCTTTTCTGTTCAGTATATTGTGTGCCATCACACATTATCTTTTATTATACACACAGGTCTCTTTAGAACACTGTTTCTATATTTCTTGCAAATGGTAGATAGCTCCTTCTAGGTTATTATTTTATTGATATAGTGCCATAAGTACTCAGCAAATATCCATAAATTGTTGTTTCAACAGATCTTTTTTACTGTGGGCTCTTTCTCAGGTGTTTTTTTTCAGTTCATGGTTACCTAATCATATTTTGTCTGATCACAAGCCTTTGATAATCAAGGCATTAAGTACTTGCTTTGTGTTTAACTTGTGTATTTTGTTCTTGAAAAATACCTCTTTCAAGATGCCTTGAGGAAAAATAACTGCTCATTCCTCTAACGTATGGCTGTTTATTGAGGCCTGCCCACTGAGTTCAATCAAACTCTGTCTATAGTCTTTATAAGAAATCCAAGGAGGAAACTTTAGGAGAAGGATTGCTTTTGGCAGAATCCTTTGTGCTCTTCAATATTTTATGAAGCAAAATAGATAGGCTCATGAGGAGGACAATGTACTTTGGCATCCCACATATTACAGTCCAGACAGAGCTAGTATAAGCTACTTGTCATTATATGATGCAGTTTCATAACCATGATAACCTAAATATTTGACCCATCAAGCAATAAAAGTGGTCTCTTTCAGCAACAGGACTGTTTAAGCAGCATTATGACCTAAGTGAAAGCAACTGCAGTTTCCAGAGCTACCAAGTATGGCTCAATAGCATAAAGCCTTCAGGCTGTGGAGAAAGACCAGAAGGTAAGTCAGAAATCATTTATCAGTAGTTTAAGTAGGAGAGCATCACAAAAGAAAGCACAGAGTAATTTCAGCTCTGTGAGAAAAAGTTGTTATATAAAATTTATCTTAATAACAGACCATTAGAAAATTAAATAACAAAATTCTATATCAATAGGAATAAATTTATGAAGCACTCTTTTTTGTAGATCGTATCATGCAGAAAATACTCCTTGCCACTTTACCTGGCTGTTGTCTCTCTACAGAGTTCTCTTCACCCCAGATAGTTTCCACCTGTAGTTCTGAAGCACTGTGCTGGCTGTGGTTCTCTTTCTGTGGTGTCTTTAAATGTTTTCACCTGTCTTTTAGCTTTTATTATTTTCTGTCTTTCATTCAAGTCAAAAGATCTTCCTTTCCTAGAGGAACAGCTAGCAGTCTCTCTTATACGAACGGTTTACAGGCTTCCTTCATAGCTTACTTAGAAAACAGTAAAAAATGAAGTCCTAGATTTTTGAAGTGTCTTTGAAGACTCTTATCATTTATTAAAATTATTAATAGATTCATAAACTCATAGAACGGTAGAGGTTGGAAGGGAACTCCAGAGATCACCTAGTCTAACCCCTCTGCAGAAGCAGGTTCACCTACATCAGGTGGCATAGGAACATGTCCAGGCGGGTCTTGAAGACCTCCAAGGAAGGAGACTCCACAACCTCCTTGGGTAGCCTGTGCCAGGACCCCCTCGCCTTCACAGTAAAATAATTTTTTCTTATGTTTAAATGGATTTTTTTTTTGTTCCTGCTTCATCTCGTTACCCCTTGTCTTGTTGCTAGATACAATAGAAAAAAAGGATGCCCCAACTTTCTGACATCCACCATTTATATACTTGTAAATGTTAATGAGATCCCCTCTCAGTCTTCCCTTCTCTAGACTAAATAGCCCAAGTTTCTGCAGCCTTTCCTCATAAGGAAGATGCATCCTAAACACACCCTGCACTCCACCTTGACTGAAGCATCCTTGTTGGCCAGCTATGTCTGGGTGTATGCATCAGTCTTCACCAAAGTGTTGTCCATCTGCACCTTGGCTTTAGCCCTCAGGTGAGTGCTCACCATCTTGTTAGCTTGAGGCAAGAACACTTCTCTGACTTGTGGCTCTCTGTGTGGACTGTGGAATAGTTCCCTGCCCATCCTCCTTGCTCATCCTTCCCATGCAAACTGTCACACCACACCTGGGTGTCACATCAAGCCCTGTTTGCTGTGCTTCTGATCTCTCACACTCCCTGGTGAATGTTTAAATCTCCTGCGGTTGCTGTGGCTCTGCCTCCTGGCAAGACCATCCCCTTGCGAGAGCTGTCTCCTCCTCTCTTCGCTTCTCCTCCACTCCCCGTGCTCCAGGAAACCCTGGATTACCTCAATCGGCTGCACAGCTGCAAATAAACAAGCCTTGCCACTGCCATGTTTCCCACTGATTGCAATAGCAATAACTACAGAAGGATCCTTCTGTAACTGTTGCTATACTGCTTTCCGTGTCTGATTAATCTCTTCCAAAGGCGTTTCTTATGTCAGCATTTTGTATTAAAATCTTTATAAGACAGACTAGAGAGGCTCAAATAATCAGAAGCTCACTCAAAACTTGATGTCCATGATGTCCTATCTAAATTGATGGTGCTGTGTGAGTGTAAGAGAAAACTGAGTTACACTTCAGCTGTAGCGAGGAACTGCAACTCATACACTGCCTCTCTCAGAAGAATATTCTGTTTTGTTTTGTTTCAGTCAAATGCTTTGAACATTGATCAAGCTTAGTACAGCACATGGTGAAGAAAGCTACTGTATTTCACACATAAATAAGAGAAAATCCATGCACAATTAGAGCATAAATTCACATCCTCTATGACTGAAAGTTCAGTTTAAGATGAGGAGAGAGAACAGCACTAGCCTTGAGTTAAAAAAAAAAGTACATGTTTTGTTTTCTTTAATTTTGTGTTTTCTGATTATATAAAGGGGAATACATTAGATAGTACCACAAAATAGACAAAATTACTGACAAATATGAGTAAAACATATGTCTCCCAATCATAAAATATTCCTCATTTTTATTTCTTTGAAATTAGGTGTTTTTTTATACTTATGTCTCTTATGAATGGGAAAGGAAGGATCAGGAGAAGACCTAATGGGTTCTAGAGGAACTAATGCTACAGCCAGCAGGCTGATAGTGACTGAGACGCAACTCTCACAGACCCAACCACATGGCTATAACACCATGGTTCTCCTTTCAAATTCAGCCCTGCATACCTTGTTCTGAAACTGCAAAACAAGGACCAGCTTCTCTACTCCTTTTCATTTCTTTGTCTTTCCTCCGGACTTGATAGACAAACAGAATAAGATTTATTTGACACAGTAAGCAACTGAGGTACTGTGACTCTTCTGGTATTTGTGGTGCCTGTGTTAGCTGCAAGCTTTCATTCTAGGACTGACAGAACGAGGCTTTTATATAAACTTTCCAGATAAAGGATCTCTACTTTTTTGTCCTCACCTGAGGAATTTTCCCTTCCTGTAGTACTTCCATGGATCGCAGGAAGCCATAGAAGGTATTTGGCAAATACAAAATGTATTTGGTAAATACATTTACCAAAAGTCCCCAATACCTTTGTGTGTTGCGTTGTCAACAGCTCATAGCCAGCATATACTTGTTTCAAACTCTTACTGGTTAGTACTGCCATTAAACTGCCTCCTTCTCCTGAGCTCTGGCTCAGAGTGCACAGCAAAAAGGTATGAGTGAACTACACAGGTATTCAAAGAAAACATGGGAATTCCTGGCTAGGCAGAGGCAGAGATGAACAAAATAATTTTCACCTATTCCTTTTATTCTCCAGCTGTAAATCATCCATGATCCCTGAAGAATAATCTCTCCAGTATCTCTCAATTGCTCAAAATAGCTGCTGTGAATTCTGTAAGAAGCCTCACAATTTCACAGCATGTTTGTTGCTTTTCCCACAACTCTTTGCTTTAATGTCTAATAACTAAATAATGTCATCAGGTATATGGACAGAGATCCCACTGGCTTCAAAAACAAATAAAGAAGGGAAATTTACTTCATCTATGTAAATGAGGCCTTATCATGCTACGCAATACTGCAGACACTAAGGAAATGATGGTAACAAAACTCTTTATAGAAGGCAATTCTGCTTAATGCAAGAAAGAAAAATGACAGAAATGGTGAGGAAGGGAATAGGAGTGCGCATTTACCCCTTTAAAAGGTTGCAGCCATAAAAACTGTGCTTAATTCAAAAGCTAGATACTAAGTGCTGCAAGTTGAGTATGAAAATAAAGTTTATTTGGCAGTAAAGTGATGAACTTTAAGAATATGAACTGTGTGCTTTGTATACGCATATTAAGGAAAAACCTTTTTGTTAAACTAATGTTCAAGGTACACTTCAGAGATATTAAAGCAAGAAAGTACTCAGGATAGGCCAGAATTAACATCATTTATGATGTTACCTATTGTTTCTAGACTTATTCAGTGCTAATAGAGTCATCTAAGGACTCTGAGGAAAATATCTGGGCTGGTGAAAGAGTCCTTATATTAAATACATTACCATAGAATCATAGAATGGTAGGGGATGTAAGGGATCTTCAGAGATCATCTAGTCCAAACCCCCTGCAAAAGAAGGTCCACCTAGATCAAGGTGCACAGGAATGTGCAAAGGCAGGTTTTGAAAACCTCCAAAAAAGGAGACTCCACACCCTCCCTGGGCAGCCTGTGCCAAGGCTCCCTCACCCTTACAGTAAAATACTTTTTCCATACTTTTAAATGGAACTTTTTGTGTTCCAGATTCTTTCTTCTTGTCCTGTCACTAGATATTACAAAAAAAAAAAAAAAAGTGATTCCCCAACCCCCTGAAACTTACCATTTAGATATTTGTAAATATTAATGAGATCCCCCTGCAGCCTCCTCTTCTGTAGATTAAACAGCCCCAGTTCCCACAGTCTTTCCTCATAAGGAAGATGCTCCAGTCCCCAGATCATCTTGGTGGTCCTGTGCTGGACTCTCTCCAGAAGTTCTCTGTCCCTCTTGAGCGGAGGAGCCCAGAACTGGACACAAGACTACAGATGAGGCCTCACCAGGGCAGAGTAGAGGGGGAGTAGAACGTTCCTCGATCTGTTGGACACACTCTTCTTGATGCATCCCAGGATGCCATTGGCCTTCTTGGCCACAAGGGCACATTGCTGGCTTACGTTCAGTTTATTATCAGTCAGGACTCCCAGGTCTCTCTCTGCAGATCTGCTCTCCAGCAGGTCAACACCTAGCCTGTACTGGTGCATAGGGTTGTTCCTCTCCAGATCCAGGACTCTGCACTTCTCCTTGTGGAACCTCATGAGGTTCCTCTCTGCCTAATTCTCAAGCTAGTTGAGATCCCTCTGAATGGCAGCACAGCCTTCTGGGGAATCAGCCAGTCCTCCCAGTTTGGTGTCATCAGCAAACTTACTGAGGCTACACTCTGTCCCCTCATCCAGATTGTTGATGGAGATGCTGAACAAGACTGGCCTCAGAACCAATCCCTCTGGAACTCCACTGGCACAGGCCTCTGAATTCCATGACATTCATCACCACTATCTGGATTCTGTCATGGTCTGAGGTGGGACCTCACTGTCCATTCATCCAAGCTACACTGCCTCAGCTTTCTGATGAGGATATTATGAGAGACAGTGTCAAAAGCCTTGCTGAACTCAAGGTAGATGACATCTGCTGCTCTACCCTCCTCTAGCCAGCCGGTTGTGCACTCATAGAAGGCTATCAGGTTGGTCAAACAGGATTTCTCCTTGGTGAATCCATGTTTACTCCCACTAATAACCATCTTTCCCTTCATATTTAGTGACAACATCCATGATGAGTTGTTCCATCACCTTTCCAGGGATGGAGGTGAAGCTGACCGGCCTGTAGTTTCCTGGGTCATCCTTCCTGCCCTTTTTGAAGACTGGAGTGACATTGGCCTTTCTCCAGTCCTCAGGCACCTTGCCTGTCCTCCATCATTTTTCAAAAACAATGGAAAATGGCTTAGCTACCACATGAGCCAGCTCTCTCAGCACTCTTGGATGCGTCCCACCAGATCCCATTGACTTATGCGTTTTAAGCTTGGTCAAGGCTTTAACCTTTTCCTCATCCACAAAAGGCCAAGTCCTCTGTTGTCCAAACTGTCCTATTATCCTTGCTGGACTGAACTTCCCGAGGGCTGGCCTGGGATGTTAAGACCAAGGCAAAGAAAGCATTCAGTAGACCCTCCTTATTTGTCAGTACCAGCTCCGGCAGCACACCCTTTGTCGTTGGTTCCTCAGTCACCTGTGACAGGAAGTTGTCATCAACATTCTGTAGAAACCTCCTGGATTGTGTGAGCTTGGCCGAGTGTCTTTGCCAGCAAATATCAGGGAGGTCGAAGTCCCCCATGAGGACCAGGGAATGTGACTGTGAGGCAGCTCTCAGTTATTTGTAAAAGACCTCATCCACCTGCTCCTCCTGATCAGGTGGCCTGTAGCGAACTCCTACACCAGCATGACCTACCTTACCCTGCCCCTTAATTTTCACTCAAAAGCACTCAACTAACCCCTCATTCCCACCCAAGCAGAGCTCAATGCACTCTATTTGCTCTCTTACAGATAGTGCAATTTAACCTCCTCACCTTGTCTGCCTTGTCTGTCCCCAAACAATACATGTGCCTCCATGGATGTGTTCTAGTCATATGAGCTGTCCCACATCTCAGTAACCATAAGGAGGTCATAGCCTCGCATACACACCCACATTTCCACTTCTTCCTGCTTGTTCTCCAGGCTGTGTGTGTTGGTGTAGAGACAACACTGGGGCTTACTCAAACACACAGTTTTCCCTGGATGGGTGCAAAAGGATCCTCCCCAGTCTGACTCTCCCTCAGGGTGGTCAGTCTTCTGCAGATCATCTTGGTGTTCAGTTGAGCAGCGCTCATCATTGCATCCCTTGCCCTACTCTGTTTCCCTGCTAGACAGGATAGCTTGTTTTTTGACGTTGTTCCCCCTACCCCTCAAGTCCTTCAGTTTAAAGCCCTCTTGATTAAGTTGGCCAGCCTATACTCAAATGTTCCTGTGCCCTTGTGAGAGAGGTGTATTACATTATATTTTAAAGAAAGTTTTTGTAAATATGGCATTCTTAATGACTTCACTCTAAGTTTTAAAATAACATCACAAGAAAGTTTTGATTTCACACCATCAGTTGCCTGAGAAGGTTGAAAAGGGGATGTTTACCATGACCATCATGCTTGCCAGAGAATTAAATTCTCCACTTGATCTTAGTTTATAAAAAAAAAAGGAGGTGTGTTTTCTTTCTCATCTTCCCTCCTCCCCCATATGTCTTCTTCCTGGATACTTAAACATAGTGTTTAACATAATATTTCATAGGTACTCACCTATCATGTCCATCAGAGAAAGGCTACCAGAGTAAATGGTTCTTTGGTTAATTCAAATTTGTCCTTTCATATGTTCTTTTTCATGTGTAAGTGTTGAATGAAGGTGCTGACACCATTTACATGCATAGTTCTTGTGGATAAGCCTTGCTTCTGGAAAGAGGTGGACATAGATAGTACTGGAGTGTCTTAAGCAAATTTATATCTTACACTTCTGTACACAATAACACCCTGTCTCAATTAGATAAAAAATCGGGAATATTTTCCTCTGATGAACAAGAAACCTGTCATTTTCTCTTTAAAATGATAAAACATACTTATTTTTAGAGACACTTCTGTGCACAAATGTACTTAACAGGTAGTAGTGATGCATGTGGGTGAGTATTGATCTCAAAGATCATGTCAGCTCATACACAAATGCCTTCAATGATAACAATTCATCTAAAAGCACTTACAATTTACTGCTTCTTCCTGCTACTTGTTGCACTTGCCCAAAAAGTTTCTAGATTAGATGTTTGTTAACTGAGCATTCACAGGTGATTTTAATGGGGCATAAACATTACCGGCATACAAATCAATAAACTTGGGCATAGTCAACAATTAGTAAATATATATCTAATTATACAGTAGTAGGAAGCAGTTTGAAGTAAATTTTAAATTACTTCCTTATTATTGTTTATATTTAATCATCTGCGCCTGTAACAGG
The DNA here is from genome assembly GCA_013401255.1 of Urocolius indicus. Classification (NCBI taxonomy): domain Eukaryota; kingdom Metazoa; phylum Chordata; class Aves; order Coliiformes; family Coliidae; genus Urocolius; species Urocolius indicus. The sequence continues at coordinate 195,047 of WBNH01012799.1, forward strand.
AATGCTCTAACTTGAGTCTCTGTCTCAACTTTAGAAGAATCAGAGCTGATGTTACTTCTAGTGTCACATTCCCCCCCCGCCCCCCCNTTTCTGCTGAGTTTTCAACAAACATTACTTTTGGAGTGGGAAGATAAGACATCTTTTCAAGTAGAATTTTCACTATTTGGAACTTCATATTGGGAAAAATCAGCACATTTCTTAAATATAATTCATATATCAGTAATTATGCCCCCACTCTCCTTCATGGACTGTGTTGTCTGAGTCATTATTTCTAATAATGTACTGTTGTTAGGGGATCCCAAAACATCCTGTAGTCCAAAGAAGAATAAGTACAGAAATAAATAGCTTATCCGGTAAATCAGTCTCTGGAGAAACTGGCAGAAAGACATATCTGAACTATACAAATCCCAAAGGAAACTGCTGTAGATATTCCATATATAAAAGTAGCCTATCAATGCTGAATAAAAAATTTTCAACCACTATAATTTTCTTTCACAGAAAAGCTGTCTCTTGTGTAAGTAAATCATCTTTTATAATAAACTCTAGATGTCACCCAGATAATGGGTTCCAAAAAAGAAATGATTGTTCTTCAGTGCAGACACTCCCAGGTTTTATTGGGTCCTGACATTTTCAAGTATGCTTTGACTCTAAATCTCATTATTTGCACTGCATCCCCATTAAAACTCTGACGGTCATGATTTTCCTTCATGTTTTTAGTTCCCTCAGTCGAAACAATCATAAGTCCTCATAAACTGAGATGACAGAATGCTAAGCCAAGCTCTAATTAGAGTAATCTTGTCCTTTTACTAATTTAAAAGTATAAACAGCAGTCTATCATCTTATGCAAATTGTATGTTTGGAAAAAACTTAGTATTAAGAGTCCTTTTGTGCTGCTTTTGGCTGGGGTAGAGTTGATTTTCATTGCAATAGCTGGTGTGGGGCTCTGTTCAGGTTGTGCTGGAAACTGTATTAATGGCACAGGATTGTTTTAGTTACTGCTGAGCAGACCTTATACAGAGTCAAAGCCTTTTCTGCTCCTCATCCCACCTCTTCAGTGAGTAGAAGATGGGTTCCACAAGAAGCTGGGAAAGGACTCAGCTGAGACAGCTGATGCCAACTAACCCAAGGAATATCTCAGAACATAAGACAACATGTTCAGCATATAGAGCTGGGGGAAGAGTGAATGGAGGGATGGTTGCAGTGATGGCATTTGTCTTCCCAAGTAACTGTTAGGCGTGATGGAGCCCTGCTGTCCTGGAGATTGCTGAATGCCTGCCTGCTGAGGGGAAGGGGTGTATGAATTACTTGTTTTGGTTTGCTTATGTATACAGCTTTTGCTTTACCTGTTAACCTCTCTATCTCAACCCACAAGTTCTCATTTTAACTCTTCTAATTCTCTCCTCATCCTCTCATAAGGCAAGTGAGTGAGTAACTATGTGAGGTTTGATTGCCAGCTGGGGTTAAACCACGACACATTATTATTGTTGCTGTTGTTGTTACTATTATTATTGAAGCAGTCACAAATTAACAGCATTTTCTACTAGATAATTGCAGAAAAGTTTCAGTATAAAATAGGAAATTATATATAAACGAGTACATAGCTTTTTATATCATACTTGCAGTCATCCACTCATTCACTATGAAATGTAAAACTATTAATGAAATGAAAACTAAATGTATTAAAATATTTTTTTTTTAATTTAAAATAGCTCCACATCTAAAATGTACAAAGGAAAATCTCTTTTATCCTTTGCTTTGAGAATCTGGCCTGTGATCATGTGAGCTTCTAAAAATGATCAAATTGAGCAGAAAACCCCATGAATCCAAACACAACACTTTGAGTGATGTCCTTAATGAACACAGTATGAGGTATTTAGACCATCTTGAGGACAACTGCTTCCATCTAGCTACTCGTATCTTCAAACAGCTATTTAGTCAAGATACGCTGTGGGTCAGCTATTGAAGCACTCATCTAGTAACATCCCCTTCTATGAAGAAAATTAAATTTGCATATTTTGCCATGACTTAGAGTACTTCAGTCACTGGAAAGGTTCTAGTTTAGCTTATATGGTTTAAAATTATTTTATTTTGCTAATTTACTGTTTCTTTTTACGTTTTTATTTATTACTATTGTTATGATGACTTTCTGGAGGAGGATTGAAGGGAAAGAAAGGAGCAACAAAGCAAAAATTATATGCCATATGAAAAAACTGTACTTCTGTCCATATTTCCATTTTACCAGCTGTAAAACTATTACTTCCTTCTGAATATTCATTTTTAACAAAACAAAATGGGTACTCAATGTAATACACGCAAGCTGAGATGCCCTAGGCAATGCCTGTGCTTGCTGGGAAGTGTTCTCACCTTGTGCAGAACATTGTCTTTGCAAACAACATCTGCTTGTCTCTTTCTGCAATGCTCACTCGAAGCTGTACATGCTACTCACATGAACTATTTGCCTGGCAGTGTGAGCTGGCAGCTGGGGAAGGGGCAGGGGCTTGGCAGGGGACATTTGCTTTGAGGGTGATTTGATCCAGAAACTTCACCTATTTAATTATTTCTTTCCCAAGGCAATGCTGCTGGCAGGTAGGCAAAAACGAGACACCCCACAGGGCTACATCAATGCAGGCAGGGCATGGGGGTAGCTGTGTCACATCTATGAGCTGCAGGTACTGGTTGGAGAGTTTCCTAGTGCATGGTACTTCATGGGATCGCTTAATTCATGCTGATGAACCTAGATTCGAGTCAACCTACCCCTGCTGTTGAATGGTGCTGATGGATGCCTGTGTCTTCCTTGACATTGTAACACATCCACAAGGACCATGCCAGGAGGACTCAGCAGGCAGCTGCCTACTGAGTCCTGCATGTTGACTTCATAGAAATAAAGCCCTTGGTGAGGTCAGTGAGAACGTCAAGAGATTTGCAGTGGATGTGAGTATGATTAACTAGTAGAGCAACAAGTAGGACTCTGCAGTTAAGAAATATTTAATTACTTTTTTCTTGAAGGAGTTCTCACAGGCTTATTAGCTGGGGCTGGTTTGTGGCTCAGGGAGCTCACTTCAGCTGCAAGACCAACTTAACTTCAGCACATAGTTACACTCAGCTTTTGAGGAGACACAACCTATTTAAAATCTTTTTCTCTTCTGTAAATTGTGCTGTCCATAGACACGTAACTACAATTTACTTTACTGGTAGTTTCTTACTACCAACAGAGGTGAAGCAACAGCATCTTCCAGCATCTACCTCTTATGTCATCATCATTAAGGCAGTAGAAACTACAGCTGGACCTTCTACATGCACCACAGCACTTCTGTTTTGTATGTCCTTCACTGGAATATCCTCTAGAAGACAGGAACAGCTCTTCTGCTTTCATAAAGCCAAATCCTGCAGTTTCTCATACCTGTATAATCTCATCAGTACAGAGCATGGTCCAGACGTAGGGCTTCCTGCTGGGAAACTGTCCTGTAGTCTGAGCTGTGATAGCTTCTTGTGTGCCTCTCCAGTGCACTCTGTCTATGCACATGTTTCTCCTTCCACGTAACCAATTCACTATCCCTTAATTCAAAACTTGACTCACTTTGACTAATACAGCCTCTGAACCTTGGACTTGTATGACTGGTTGGTATACCAACCATACCACTGGTGGTGGTATGATCGTATGGTTAAACACATGGCATTTCTTAATTCTTACCATCTTGATTTTACAATGAAATTAACCTTTGGACATTAAATTTAGTTTGCAGTAAAATATAATAATAACATTTCAGAGGTACCAGAGGATCATAAATTCCATATGAATCTGCCTAAAGGTTTTGTCTGGTCATGTTTTAAGTAACACTGTTGCTTCGGAAGAGCACTACAATTAGTTGAAGAATATTATCATAGAAGAGGAAGTTTTGTGCTGATGTGGAGTTTCATATACACAACTGAACTTCATTTCTTGTAAAGCTACTATGACAAATTATTGGCAATCAATATTTAATTTAATATGTTCAGTAAAATATCCTGTGTATCTTTTTCTTTGTGATATCTCCCTTCTTTTTCACAATGTCACCTTTTTGTTCCTTTCTACCAGAGGAAAAAAAATATTCAGCCCTGCTTTTAATAAGTCCAGAAAGAGAATTTTAAATTTATCCACAACAGATCTATGCAAAACCCCGTGCAGAGTCTATGCAAAATTACTTTGTCATTTACTGTGTGAGACATTCATTAAACTATTAAAGAAGTGCAACAGATGATGTATTCTCTGGCAAATCATTTTCTGCTGAAGCACATGTCTACCTTCAGATGGGACAAGCTATTAACAGCCACTGGTACATTAACTGTGAAGTAATAAGACTGGAAAGTCAGAGAGTAAGTATGATGACCCAGAAGATGCTGTTGTTAGGAGGAGTTTGTGAAGATACAGGCATTGCATTACTTTGACTGCCAGAATTGGTTTATCCTCTGGCAAGCCAAAAACTTCAGACATCTGCAGACTTTTTTTTGTAAAAAGAAATGTAAACACACAATTACAATGTAAGCTATGCTATTGTTTAAGAATGGTACTCTATATACATTCTCAAATAATTATTTTAGTGAATTCTACTGATGGCTCTTGACAAGCATATACACTATGTTTTAGGCACTCTAATGCAAGCCTGTGTGCATAGTGTTTTATGAAGGGTGAAGAGGTCACAGAAGACTTTGTTATGTTTAAGATGATATCATACTGGAGATCACTCTGGGAGTACCCTTAACAGAGGCTTACTGTTTTTAGTAGCTACAGAGATATATTTCAGAGCAGGATATAATACTTATTAGGAAGAACTTCAAATGCCACTGTCACCTGTTCATGTTAAATGTCCTGTTAGAAGGAAGAGATCATAAACAGCACTCTGATACATTTCCCTTTAGTTAGTGCAATTCAAGAGTCCAATGCTTATGTAGTTTCTATTTTCCAAAGCAAATGTTTGTCTTTCATCTGATCAGTAACTTAAGTAAACATGCATATAGCTCTACTCTTCACTATTTTATTGTATTGTATAGTGTTTGCATTGACTTCAGTAACATCACTTGAAGAGTTCAGTAATATTCACCACGAGTGAAGAATGGCAGTCTTAATCAGCTGTTTATTTGGGAAGTAATTATTAGGTAATTGTTACCAGTGCATGCTACTGGGAAAACCTCAAAGTGAGATCAATCTGCAGTTGCCTATTTACTCGTTTCAGACTTTCTTGATTGAATATGGCAGCTACATTAGGATCAATAAATCCTGTAGTTTGAAGTATTCTTGGCATGTGTCTCTAGGTAGATGGAAAACATCTAACTAATACAGTGTATAAATATTCTACATGAATATAAATTCAGATTTTTATGCAGTGTATTTCGTACCTGAAGATCAGTGCCTGTGAAATACAGCACTAAATACATTCCAAATAGAAGTGGATGGATACATGACAAAGATCAGCAATTTATCAGCAATTTTATTTTAAGAGGAAATCAAAGGTCAGTGCGAGGTCTTCTCCAGTGCTGGTGCTCTACTTGAAGGCTGTGAGGCACCATCAACTGGGCACTTGGATAAGTTGGGTTGTGAAGAGTTACCACAGCAAGCCAGCGTCAGCACAGCCTATAGCCAGTTAGTATGATGTGGCGACCAGCCATGTGTGAAGCTAACAGCACCATCCCCAGTATTTGTCAGGCTTTCTCTGGACTTCTCTTTGCCGGCTTGCAGCTTTGTATTATTTAATTTAGCTATTGCAGAAATTATCTAATGATCAGACATGTATTGTCTGTACTGTTTTTGCTTTTGCTTAGCTTTCTACAACTATGTGATGTAATGCTTTATGGTTTATATTCTTGTGTGACTTAATGCTTCTTGTAATATATTCTTGGGCACAAAAAATTCATAGCATGGGCCCAGATAAACACTGTGAGATACTTACTAAACCATGAGACATGCTCCTGGCAAGCTTGAGAGGAAGGTACATCTCCTTTAGGTCCTATGTGGGCTGAGAGGTAGCAAGGAGTGAGTGGAGGAAAGTGATTATGGAAAAAATGGTGCTCCTTCAGTGAAGTTTAACTCAGCAAAGGGAGGTCACAGAAGATCCTCTAGGTCATACATGACTTCAATAAAATCCTATCTCTGTTCAAAAAAGAATAATATGGATGTATTTAAAACATCTCACAACTTTAAAGCCTCATAAATTGACTTACTTATTTTCAGACTAAACAAAATCATTAGTTACAAAATACTTTTTGAAGCATAATTTGAGGTGTTTACTATGTAAAATCCTGAAAAAAATATATCTTATTAGAGGGATTGTAATTCACCTTCTAGCTCTTCAGCCAAAGAATTAGCACGAGGCAACAAAAATCTAGATATTTATATGCATTCTGTTTTGACCATAGAAATTTAGTCGATTTTTACATCCTTTAAGAAATGTATACAAAATATTATTTTTATATAGAAAACCTTACCTGCCAGATAGGTTCTAAAATGTTTGTGGTGAATTTTGTTTTATCTTGAAAGCCATTCAGACAGTCTTCTCCTCAGTTTTCCTCCATTTCACAAAAGAAAATAGAATATCCATATATATGAGCTTATATATAAAGACATTTCCACTTATTTTCCAGTTCACCTATTCAAAATGTGCAAAACATACTGTACTAAAAACCATGTTAAAATGAAAAGAGGAAGACTTCATGTCAAGAGAGAAAATGACCATCGAAAACTGTTGAAAAGTTAAGATCTATAAGTGAGAGGATATACAATAAAAACTGAACTAAATATTTGCTGAGTGAATTACTGCTAAGAATACTTACAGTTATATGAATTTGGTGCCACTTTTGTGGAAGCAGAAGCATTTTACCTTAAAAATATCTATATCATTTGCATTTGTAAAAACTCTTCTATTGTAAGTTTGCTCAGAACTGTGGAGCATTAAGACAACAGGCTTTGATTTCTTGCAGCAGAGAAGTGAAGATGGTGAAAAAGAACTCAAAGGAGCCAGGAATAACTTCTCTTCCTGATAATAAGGTAAAATAAAAGTGTGTTTGTTAGCAATACGTTTTGCATTATTTAGGACTGCTGGGAGGAGATATTCTTTGGTTAGAAAGAAGAATTAAAGCAGAGCTAAGAAATACATAAACAAGAAATATACCTTTCTCTATACTACTGAGTATTACTGTCCAAACTGTGAATAGTCCTGAGATAACATGCCTAACTGAAAAATTTTGAGAAAACGTGAAAAATGGAAAAACCTCCAAACCTTGCCCAAACCATGCTTAAGTGCGATTATACCATGACCCTGAGGACACCTTCTAAAACCACAGACCTCAGGCAGAGTAGACAAGATCAAGGAAGAAAATATTATCTATTTTTCACTGAACACCATGATGTAAACATCTCCAAGTCAATGCTAAAAGAGTTAATGCAAATATCAGAAATAGTCCTGTTCTCATACTACAATCAAATAATTCACACAGCTTACCTCCCGTGTCTCTGATGTGCTGCTCAGTAATGCTCTCCTTGATGAAGTCTGTCTTTTCTGAATAGTGGAAGCTCAGATACGCTCTCACCATCAGATATTAAGGCTAGTTGCCATTTCTTATTTCTAAGAAAAACGTGTGGGCTGCTGTTTCTTTGCACAAGAGAAAATTCATGAAGAATTCAGCATCTTGTTCCAAAGTCGTCAACTAATTTGGGCAAGAACAAATGGAATAGCTGGTCCCACTGGGCTAAGGTAGCTTCTTCTAAGGAAAATTATTGGAAACAGAAATTAACTAATAAATTACACCTTGGAAAGTTTAAGGAATACTCAGAACAACTCACAGTACTTATAAAAGGCCCTAAAGACTGTGCAGGAATATACATCATGATTAAGTTTAACAAGGGACATCTGACTTGTCTGTTTTCAGGTATGGTTCTAAGTTATGTAAAATGTCTTTCTGAGAGATGATTGACTTATAATTAATGTTAAAATGCCAATTTGGTTAGAAATCATGAATGAAGTAAAAGAAAATTAAGCAACTATTTTTTTAATTATACTCAGAGTTGCTATTGTGGAGTTTTTTAGATATGAACAGAGATGTGGCATCATCATCAAGAATTCAGTGACTACTGTCATGAGAAGTAATGCCATATTGGACCTTGAAATTAGGTGGATATTTTTGTACTTAGGGCAATATAGTAGAAAAAAGGCTAGGAAAGGATGGCAGGAGACTGGAGTATATGCACCACTGCATATCCACTTGAGAGAAAATAACGGATGGAAAAATGCATGAGAATATTATTTTGAAAAGGATATCCACTAGACTTCCAAAGAGATACAGACAATTATCCTCCCTGAAAAAATTGACATAAATTATATTTTTGCAAAAGGATAGAAGCCTGGATATTGGCTCTAAGACTTAGAAAATCTACAGTCCAGGGGCCTTTTACGTCTGATTTCACACTGGGAATTCAAAACAGTCACAGAATATCTAGATTGTCAAATATTTCTCATTCTTCAAGATGAATACATATTTTATCATTTTCTCTCTATATATATTAATATATGCATTGGTAGACATACACACACCTAGTACCTGAGATGATTATTTTTGTATAGGATTGATATAAATTATAGTTATTTACACAACCTACTCTTTTAATGGGAAGATCAAGAAAAATAAATAGAGGAAATAAGAAGGCATATTTTATGATGAATAAAAATACTGAACTTTTGAAGATATACATATGGAATGGAAATCAGTAATAATACATCAACACATGAGATGTTAAATTTCTGGCTTTAGGCTTTTTTCCTCAGAACATCCTGTAGCTTTGAGTACTCACAAGGGGTGTATGTGGGTATGTATATATGCACATATGTTGCCCATCCCTTACTGCATTAAATAAATGAATTATGTAGCTTTTATGTTATGCAGCTTGTTCTGCCAAGAGCTGTATATGCTTATTTTGTATGTGCAATGAATTGTACAGACTATTTTGCCATTGTTGAACTGCTGAGGGGGAAAATGATAAATGTTAATGAAAAATTCAATAATAGACACTGCTGAATTCAATGAGAGTTCTGTCATACTCTTCATTTGGATCAAGATTTCAGCTCTATTCTTTATTATGGGAGAGACAAGGAAGAGTAAAGATGCTTCATAATTCTTCAGTTCACACAAATTCTTCTTTTCCTTATATACTGTAAGAATACTGGTACCTTATAACTTGAGAATACTTCCTACTGAACTTGATTGCAAAGCTCTGTTCAGAGCTGAAGACACACAGGAAAGTGACCCAATTGACAAATAAATTAAAAGAAGGGAGGGTAGGAATTTTCTCATAAAAAGGACAGTGGTTGACCATTAGAGTTCACATCCCATTATTTCCTTTCTGTGCATCTTGTATTTTGACAAGTTGAAGAGAGGCTATTCTCAGAGAAACTGTTGGATGATATATTAGTTTTTGGAAGGAATGTACAGGGTAGTTGTGCATCTCTTATGCCTTCTCCTTTTTAAACTTCATACATCCAGCTCTTTCAGGTTCCTTTCAAATCTTTTATCTTTCAGTCCTTCCATAGTTCTCGTTGCTTGTCTTCAGAGCTTTCACAAGCAGTGAAAAATAGCATGCAAAATTCTGGTTTCACTTGAAAGTGTCAGAGTCCTTAGCTTTTTCATGAGCTTTACGTAAAATCTCCTGGTCCACTTAAAGCCTGATACAGAGCTGTTCATGTCAGATGAAACAGTCCCATTTAGTACCATGTGTTAAACAGCAAACTCTTTGTGAAGACATCAGAATGCAGATTAAAATGTTTTGATTTTTTTTTTTCTCTCTGATAGTATCTAACTGTAGGCTCCTTTCTGAAAGCTGTGAGGAAGTTATCCTCCACGTATTCCAGGAGCCTCCTGGTTTGTTGTATTTCCGGCAGATACCTGGGAAGTTGAACTCCCCAACAAGAACAATGGCAAGTGACAGTGAGATTTGTCCCAAGTACTTACAGAATGTTTTATCTACCTCACCACTGTGATTGGGATGTCTATAGCAGACTCCTACAGCAATATCAACTTTATTGACTTTGCTCCTTAACCTAATCCAAACACTCTCAACCCCATCATCACTGTACTTATGTTCTGAATATTCATAACAGTCCCTAACATACAGGGACACCCCACTCCCTCTCCTTCCCTGTCTATCCCTCCTGAAGAGCTTGTAGCCATCAATTGTGGCACTCCAGTCATGTGAGATGTCCCACCACATTTCTGTGATAGCCACTATGTTATAATAGTAACAGGCTCCATAGTATAACAGAATTGAATGACTGGAACCTTAAAATTAAAAAGCTTTGGTGTTTTAACAGAGAAATGAAGAAGCCCTTGGAATTACTTGCTTAAGACAATGCACATTCTTAATTTATAGGAGTTTAAAATAAGAGATAGCCCATAGCCTATGCAAAGCTGTTGCTCTGTTCCAAGACTCATTTGATGAAATTCTATGGCTTAAATATACAGGAAATCCAACTAGGTTTTCTTGCTTTTTTTAATTATTATTTTTAGACTGTCATATATTTTAACCCACTTGCACCCTTTCCTACAATTTTTATGCATAAATATGTCAAAATCAATAAACATTTTATTTAGGTTTCACTTTTATCAATTCTTGCATTTTAATAACAACCTATGTATGTCAAGTCTTTGTCTATTCAGAAAAACAGGTCAGGATCAGTCCCAAACTTTGGGCAAAAAGTATATCTTTGTAACACAGAAATCAAGTCAGTTTAATAAGCTGTCAATAGCAGACATTGTTATTTACAATACAGATTCTTTACTGAAAAATGTTATGGATAAAACCATTTTTTGTGTCCCATTTTAACTGAATGTTTTCATGCCTCTTACTAGCAGTTAGTGATATATTTAATCTACAGCAAAAAATAGCGGGCTGTAAAGAAATTTTGCTTTAAATGCTTGAATTCTTTAAGGATACACGCAAATTAGTATAAATTTTATAAAAATAATAAATAAAGACTATAGCATCTTCCATGCAGAGTTTAGATGACTTACTGTAGTATGAATTAGAGAACCTTAGCCCAGAGGCCTCTTAGGATGGAAATCATCAGAGCAAAATGAACAGCTGCTCCTACAATCAAACAAAAGCAAAGACTGACTAAGTCATAGGATGCTATCTCATATCTTCACCTTTGGAAATTGCTGTAGATCCAGACTTGGAGTTCAATAAACAGCCAAAAGATCTTCCAAGCATTTTTTACTTTGTGGCTGACCCATAAACTGCAACAGAAGGCACAAAGGAGATGGGAAAGGACATTGTGCCCATACAAATCAGGGAATAATGTAGGTCATGTCTGACCATAGGGGTTGTGAAGAAAACTTACTTCGTCTCAATACACAAGGGACCAAAATGTGGTCAGCTATCAGCAGTTGAGTGGATCAACTTATGGTGTAAATGTTTCTTCCTGAGATAATCCTGAGTGTGAATGTATCCCTGAGTCATCCAGACTAGTATTAGGGGATTGTATATGTGGCTCTTAACACAAGAATTTCAAGAAAACAGTGGGCTTGAACTGATTCAACCTTTGTCGTCCATCCTGGTGACTGGCTCTGCCTGACATCGTGACAGTGGTTATATTACACACTGGTAATGGGCATTACTTTGGTATTGCAATTGAACTCTGTATTGTAGTTCCTGTGCTTTGCCAAGTGTTACTTATGTTTGCATTGCGATTGCAGTATGATTTGTATCATTCCAATAAATCAAAAATCCCATGTAATAAATATCTTCAAATAAATAAATTTCATGTTAAACATTACACCCCATGTGTGGAATGTCTAAAATAGGCTGATCAGAGAGCACTGGACTCTGGCAGACTTACAGGAATTTTATACGTACATCTGTCTCGCTGTATGTGCATGTGCACACACTTGTAGTATTAGTAAGGTTTTTTTGTTAAAATTCTTGTACAAAAAGAGATCTATTCTTGTAATATATTATAAAGTATTGTTTTCTTTAACTGAGCAGTGTCATTTTCATTAATGCTGAGTAGTATCAGCTTCATTATCAGCTTTTATTCATTATGCTAAATACTTTATTTCATGAGAGAGTACACGGATTTCCTTTTTCCATTACAAACTTAATTGAAAACCCAAAATGTACAAATCTTGCATGAAACTATATTAGAAAAAATGTTTCAGGTCAATCAAACATTCTTTTTAGATAAAACCGACACATATTTTGTTTGGGCTTTAAGTTTTGTACACTTTTTACTTGTATTCAAATGATTTTCTATTTCAGAAGTCATTTTAAAATGAAAAATCTTGTTGACTCATAAATGACAAAATGGAGTATTACCATGTTTTCAAAACACTATATTTTAGGCATATTTTATATTCTCCACTATGTGTGTCAAATAACTTGTGATGGAATTTCCCATTGAAACTTTTCTAGTAAAATATTCTAATTGGATCTCCTCAAGGTAGGTTATTCAGCTCCCCTTAAGCTATACCATCACTTTTTAAAAAGAGAGGAGATTCTACATAGTCAAAAGTATAGGAGTTAAGTTGTATGTATTCACATAACTGTTATAAGATACTCTTTTGCATTATATTTACTTTCTTAAATAAAAATAAAATATAATCTGAGTAGGAGCTAAATGAATGGATGGATTGTGCCTTATTTGGCTCTCATTAATATCCTAAAGCATGCCCTCCTTTTTCTTTCATCATGCCAGGGAGTTAGCATGCACTATGAAAGACATCATATACTACATACATTACAATAGCCATCTTCTATTTCAAACATAATGTACTTGAACTAAGGAAAACCATAATTTAATTTGCACAGATACTCAGTTCAGGTAACTTTTCTCTTACTTGCACAGAAGAATGTTTTAGTGAGAGATCTGTAAGATGCTCTCAGTGTAGTGTTCTTGCATTACATTTTCTAACTCCATGTGCCATTCTTGTACTATTTGGGACTCTTTTTTTCCCATTTTGTTGAGTAGCTGAGAGGCTACTTGCAATATAGGCATTGTTCAGCGTGAGAAAGAAAGCAGAAAATAGGGCCCTTGTGTGCAAGTTAAGCATAATTCCAGCCTATTTCTTCTAATATATTTTTATCTTCCTACATAATATTCTCCATTTTAATCATTATTCTTTCTATTGAAAACTAAGAAAAAAGTAGTTTTGAACATTTTTCATCAATCTTGGAATCTTCACTCATACAATCCCTTTGTTACTTTTCCATGGTCGGTCTCTTTATATTCTCTCTAAATATTTCTAGAACCCTCCTGTATTTCTCTTACTCATCTAAGTAGCATTGTTAAATTTCAGTTTGCTTTCTTTGCTTCCCTTATTTTACCTCTGCTTTATTTGCCAACTAGATTCCATCTAGTCCTTTCAATCTATTCAGGTGTTGGTTTGGTAGGAGGGTGGTAACTGTGGCTTTAGGGTGTTTTTTGGAAGTGTGAAATGAATAATGCAAATTACTTTGCTGCTACCTAACAAAAACAACTATGTAGCTTTAGGTCTAGTTCTTCATTGCTTTACTTACCTCCCTGCAGTGAGCAGTGTCTTTTGGTCAATTTTCATTGGTCCATGTGTAACGGCTGAATTCAATTGACTATAGTGTTTTATTAAAACATATCTTAAGTTCATTACTCAAATAACAAGAGAGAAACCTACATTTTCTAGTAATCCTATCTGTTTTATCAAGAAAAGAAAATTTTTAGATTAAGCAAAGGAATCAGATATTAATAGATAAAAGCTATCCAAATTCTTATACAGTCTTGTATTTCCATTTTCTTACGAATACCATTACTTTAGCTAAGAAAATATAGATAAATGCAAGGACAACATTATAAATAAGATATAGTAAATGCTAATTTGCTGTACATCCATCATACAGTACATTTAGCATAAATGACAGATCTATAAACAATACCTCTTGTGATTAAAACATCTTGATATATTAAATTACTTATATCCTACCCTACAACACTTTTTAGTCTTTCAACTAAAAAAACCTCAGAGTGCTTTATGAATAGAAACATAAAGTAGAACCTGGATCCATAAAGTAGAATCTGCCATTTAGAGTTTAATTAACTGGTGTAGTAGGTGAAGTGTCTTATTCAAAACCAGGCATCAACCCAAATACATTTTTCTCTTGCATGGATTCTACCTCTCTTTCCTTGCCAAAACCTACATCACATTCTGAAATTCATTCTTGGGAAGTCTCATTTGGATAATTTCATTCACAATGCATTCAAAACTCCTCTGTCCTTTACCCATCATATCTGACAATGTTCCCATCATCAATCTCAGCATACAGAAATATATTAAAATGCCACAGTCAAAACTTTCCAGTACTGGTGCATCTTTCTGGGATTTCTGAATGGGTGTAAATGTTCCCATAGGGATTAAAGTAATACCTTAGAGAACTCTAGTGAGGCTAAAATTAAAAAAAAATCCTTATTAAAAAAGGAGATAGGACTGTATCATTCCTGAATTTGAATGAAAAAATAACAACTCTCAAAAATTACTAGTAGGAGAATATATTGTGAATATATTTGGGTCAATACTTTGCAATGAAATTTATTCAGGAATTTCTGTTTGTTTGGGGTTTTGTTTGTTTGATTTTAATGAACTCAGCTAGTTCATGCTCCGTAACATTTTAATTCTGTTTTGAAATACTTTAGGTCTTTGCATTAGACACAAGAATGTATGCAGGTTTACTCCTTTAACAGATCTGTAGTTCTGTAGCCTGCAGTTGAGGCATATTTGTGAGCACATGGCACATATTGACTTGAACATTAATATCAGAATGAGATCATTTGCAAGTAATGGGGATTTCAGTTCTGAACTGTGATCACCTTCTTTGCTGAGAGAATTTTTTATAGGCTTGACTCTGTGTGTTTAGTGTCACATCTAGAAATGAATGCAAACTACATCATTTGCCCATACAGCTTATGCATTGCAAAAATCAATACTTTATTATTAATATAGCTGAATTTAATTTTTTTTTTACCTAAAAAAGGGTAGCATAATTGAGATGTGTTTTTTGAGTAAAATAATTGAGATATCATGTTTACAGGTAGGATGTCAGTAAAAGACAAATAAGCTAACAGGGAATGAAATAGACATCATACAGGCAGATACATCAACCAAGTGAAAAGCTTCTTGGTTCATTGAAACCTCCTGGCAACACCATTTAACACAAATTTTAAAAACATTGTATAAAAATGTCTTAGTGTACTTTATAGAAGCTGCTGCTTAGTGATGTATTGGATCTTATTTGATTGATTTCTATTAAGATTAGGAACATACTGGGTTGCAAAAGAAAACTGGAATACATACTAAAATAATTTATACAGGCTGTCTATTCAGAACAGTTTTATTCATTGTAGAAATAAATCTACTCTTCAGACTAAAACTATCAATTAAAATGGTAGCTATTATTCATGAAAATAGATATATAGTGTGTTATTCATGACAGGAGAATGTATCATGTATAAGTGGTCAATAAATCATTTTAGGGGAAAAGTGATATGGAAAACAGTGGCACTTAAGCTTTCAATTTTCATTAAAATTGTAACTGCAGCAAACTGTTCACCAGAGATTCAGTCTCTGTCACAGAAACTCGTGTTATAACTCGTGAATAACTTCTTGTTATTCAAGTTTGAAAAAACTTCAACCCCTTTGTCTGATACCTAACTTGGCTGACTTCCAAAACCAGCCAGAAAATCTGCAAAATGGTAATGCAGAGCTATGTACTCCTTGCATGGTTTTGAAAGCTATATGGTTTTGAGTGTGAATCCACAATGTGCACCAAATTTGCCAACAGGAGCACAGAAAAATTTGCTAGTGGAGTAAAATAGTACATTAGGAGAATGTCTGTTTTACAGCTTATTTATCTACATTTTATTTTGCTTATCTGCTTTTCTTCATGTTTTGTCAAAAACATGTCATTAATCTGCTGTCACTACCTACCTGTGCTCCTGTTTAAGAGTAGGTGGCCCAGTGATTTAAGTGATCACACTCTCACTTTCAAAACATTTCATTCCAAATTATTTACTTTGACAAGATTTCCAACAGAGGTTAAACTTAGTGACAGGAAAATACTGCCAAATTAGATCTCACTAAGCCACCATCTCAGGCGTATGCCGCATTTAATATACCATATTATATGTAACAGCATGAAAAGATTATGCCTATAAAACTAGACCGATGACTATGAGACCCACATATAGAAAATGTTGCAAATAAGATTAGCATTGTAAGGTAGTTACATACCAATTGATGGTTTTGCTCCTTCTCCAAACACTTCCCACTGCACACAGTCCTTTTCTTTCCCCCAAGCTTAGAGGTTGAGAGAGAGGCAGGGCCAGAAGAATTTTTTTTTTTTTTTAATCCTCAGGCTCCATCTTGCTGACAATGCAGAGCAATCAAGAAGTTCAGGCTGAATTAAGTAATATCAACTGCAGAGTGCTCTCCTTCTATCTTCACTTTGTTGGGCACAGATAGGCTGCATGTCTTCCTGTTCTATGCCATTAAACACTGGAGAAAGCATTCCTCAACAGGACCTAAAAATTAGTAAGGGCAGGTGAGAGAGAAACAATGAGACTAAACATGTTCTAAATTTCAGATTGAAATGGAGTACTTGATTTAGTCAGTGTGAATTTTCGAAAGAGCTGTTCCCCGAAATACAAGTTAATGGTTAATGCCACTATGGACCATATGGTAGTTCCTTTCTTGGACAGTTAGCAAGATTTAATCAATTTAAAAATACAGCATAATATCGTTAGTTGTCTTTTGTTTTTTTAATTAGATGTAAATGTTCTATCTGACATTCCTCTTTCCTTAGATTTTCATTTTCAGAGGTTTGTTTTGTTTTCAGAGCATTTTTAGTGTGTTTTTTTACCTCTTACAGTAACAATTCAATGGCTGCTGCTAAGTAGAACAGTGTCAGGTTTTACATGCTGTACTGCCAATAGAGCATCACAAAATCTTCCATTGCAGTTTACCTATCTTGAATGCTATCAGTTTTTATTTACAACATACTTGTAGCACACTATCATAAATATGTTTCATGCTGACCTTCTGTCTCAGTGAAACTGGTTTGTTGGAAGAAATTAGACTACCAGTTATGGTAGCACAAGTTCAATCTCTGTGATATTTGTTCAGCTGCTACAGAGGCAAATAAAACTCCAAGTGAATTTGATTTGTGCAGGCCATATATCGCCATCTGACAGACAGTATAGCTCTTCTCTAGAACAACTCATATGATTCATCAATAGTTTTCAAAATACTGCAGCAGGTTACCCTTTTCTTGGAAGAAAGTGAAGCTTGAGGGAAAAAAAGGTTCCCCTGTCAGTTTGCAAAAGATGCATCATCAATGGCTCGCGTGTCCACACTAATATAAGCAGATATGCTTAATATTCAATATTCTGCATATCCCAAAAGTTTCCTATCTGTAAACAGACATAAATATATGTATATATGTTTTGTAGAATCTCAGAATAGATTGGATTGGTAGAGACCATAAAGCTCATCTCATTCCAATCCCTCTGCCATGGACAGGGACACATTCCACTGGACGAGGTTGCTCACTTCCAAGGACGGAGCATCTACAACCTCCCTGGGCAACCTGGGCCAGTGCCTTACCAACCTGATAATGAAGAATTTATTCCTAATATCTAATCTAAATCTACTCTTTCCACGGTTTTGTCCTGTTTTTGCCGTTATCTCCTGTTTGATAGTGTCCAGAGAATACACAGTCTTAAACTCATTTTCTTCTATTAGCATGGTAAGAAGAACCCATATAATATTCTAATTATATATTAGTTGCCTTTAAAATAAACAAAAAATCTCTTGCAATTCAAAATCACTGCAAGTTGTAACATGTCAATCAATCAAGGCAAGCATTACTCCAGGCCTCACTATTTTCCAGCATTTTCCTGCATTCCCTTCAAAAGTAGTCCTTGCAGCTTCAGGTTTTAAAATACTGATTCTTTTGGAAGTGCTCTCATTGTTTTCTGGTATGTGAGTTACACACATAAGGATATTGTAAATTCCTGGACACAGCTGTTGCAAAAAGACAGCCTGTTGTGGGCTAAAGCCATTTTGGCACATAAGGAGCTATTGGACTGGTAATGGTGTTTCTAATGGTGGTGTGAATGAGAAGGTTGGCACAAAAGAAAATCTCAGAAGATGAGGTTGTGTGCTATCTTCTCCCAGATGGCCGAGGCTGGAAAGGCCTTGGGTGATTATTACTGAGCAGTTTGAGTTGATTAGTTCTGGTTTAGAGTTGGTGATTTGGAAATAAAGCAAGCCCCGAGGAAGGAGATGCAAAGAGAAGATGTATGGTTAGGGACTTTATTTTTCCTTGTATGGCTGGTGAGCCTGCACGGTGACTTACAATTAGCAATAAAGTCCAGACAATCCCTTACAAATCATGAGGTAGGTGAAACCTTTCCCATCAGAACAACTGAATACCTTTGCAGAAAAAACTGCTTTCAATGAATGTCTGCTAAAATTTAAATCTTCATTCATTCCAGCTATGTTTGTGCCTCTTTTAGACTCTCTTTCTGTGAACAAACAGACTCTCTTTCTTGAAGCAAATAATCATTGCTTGTAGAAACCAAAATTTAACTCTACAGGTTCCATATTTGTATCAGATAAGATACATTTTCTATGGAATAAGAAATTAATTGAAATGGCAAAGGGTGGAGGAGGAAATGTTCCAGAAAAACCTTATCAGAGAGCTGCAACAATAAAAACTATGTACATACCAAAAGAGCTGTCATTCATATAAAGAGAAGCACATAGACATCCTATGTGGCATTGAGGAAAACAAATCACATATCCTTTGTATATGCAAATATATCCTATCTATTATACATGTCTATACCTTAATATAAGTCTATATAAAGCATATATACATTCTGCAACTCTTCTTGTACTTTGAAAGGTTACATATAAATGTTTGGCTGTTTAGTTTCTGCACATTTTCATCCTTTAATAGAGGATTTTAAACCAACTGCAAATTCCCTCAAGCTTGCTGTGAATAAAATCCAAAATTAACCACTTGTACACATACAATAACAACACTGTCAAGGTGATTATAGAGGCCTGTAAAGAAGAATTTAAAAATACTTCCATGTGCACTCCATATGTTGAATTAGCACCCTCAAAGGCAACTTCACAAACCAGCAAACCAAGTGGTGACTCATTTGAATGGAGAAAATGTCAGAGGAGGCATTATGGCTCAAACTTTGTCATTCAGAGGTAGATAAGTCACATAACTGCCTGTTACAGAGTGACAGTGTGTATTTCCTTTAAACATTTGCTACACATTGATTTTTATTCTCAAAGATCTCAAGCGAAAAAAAAAAAAAAACCTTAAAAATGCATGACTCCATGAGAGATCTACTCAAATAGGATTAAAAAAAAAAGAGAAAAGAAAAAAAGTGGAATAATAAAGCACTCCATCTTTATTTGAGTCCCGCTCTTCCTAATGCAGCATGGTGTATGCAGTCCGGGTGTCTTATATGCTGTGTGAACAATCCATCCTCAAAATTGTGTGTAGTATTTCACTCTCTTTTGTTCTTGTCTGGTAATGTAGACACCTCTGAGGATGCCAGCAATGAGCAACAATTGCATAAGGAATAGTCTCAAGCTTTCTATCATTTTGTCACAATCTATCTCTGCTGGAGAGTCTCAGGGATAGTGCATTAGATACTTTATTATCTTCTGATGATATACGTCTGAAAAGAAGAACCTCCTTATCTCATACATGCATGTGTGCACATCAAGCTTGAATCGTGATGTGAGGGAGATCCATTTCCTTCTCACTGCTTCTATACAGGAAGTGTCACACAGCTGAAAATAGCAGCAATGATTCAATATAACAGATGACATATTGATTCTCCTGTTACTTTACCTCACACTTCTTTGCAGCAGGTAAAGGAGGGTTGTGCTGGCATCGAAAACTCTTTCCCAAGCAAAAAGAATTGCAGCTGGGTCCTCCATTGTAACACAGATAAAAGCAGGAGTAGGCTATGATTTGACACACACATTCTAGGTCTTGAGCCAGTGAATTTTTGAGCAGTGTCACAGTCTGCTAATCTCAGTGGAAGCAGGCAATGTCTCACAATCCACAGGAAGCTGACCCCTTATTTACACTAATATCAGCTTTTATGGTTTAACATAACATTTATTCCTATGCAATCACAGATGAGATTTTCAAATCCGAAATTTTTTTACTTCAGGTGAATTACTGTAATTACATCTCACTAAAGCAATGACAGAATACTTTCTTAGCGAAGAAGAAAAGAAAAGAAAAAGAAGAAAAGCTATACAAAGAAAGGGTTTCCATGCCAGAAAATGAGTCATACTTGTGAATGCATTCCCTGAACGCAGTGTAATTCTGAAACATCATGTGTGGGCAGTATTCATGACTAGAGAAAAGACAATAAAGAGTGTAGACAGCCAGTCAACCTATCCTTTAACCAAGTAAATTGCTAGTCTTGGAACCTGCTTCTCTTAACATGAATGACCTGATGAACACAGTCATTAAGACTTAAGAAAATGCCAGACATGCTATGGTGCTAGCATGCATGTCTGGCATGCTAGACGCCATTCTGTGATTCCATGCTGCACCTCCTTGCTGTATGGAGTCTTTTATTTAAACAGGAAAACTGAAATCACTTGCAGACTTTAATAGCAGGTAAACGACATATCTAGAGGATGGGAGTGCTAAGAAGAAAATAATTCTCCCTATTTATTGGATTTTCATATGGAGAAAAACAACTATAGGATTTTAAAGCTTATTGATTGGGAAAAAGAATTAACTAAAGATAGAAAACATTGTGGAGCTTTTCTCCAAATTCCCTTACTGATAAACAAATACTAATGCTTAAGCCCCTCTAATGAAGACAAGTTTAACATGGAATAAAGTTGTCAATGATGAGCAGAAAATAGAGCATTTGTAAATACAATGTAACACAGAATGATAAAGCACATCCAATTTATGCAAAGATGTGCTTGCAGCAGTACGATAAATAATATCCGCATAATCAATTACTGGAAGAAAGACAGACTGAATACATTGTTTTCTGGCAATTTATGGAAAACAAGCCTAGCACAAAAAGGACAATTTGACTTTAGTCTTTAACAAGATTGCCTGATGAACACTAAAACCAAACTTACTAATTATTCAAAGGACACAATATTTGTAGCTGTCTGTTTTCATTAGCAAATAAACTTCAAAGTAGGACAAGAACAAAATTTCTATTTTTCAAGTTACAAGGTAGGATATACATTTTAATAATAGAAGTATATACATATTTGCTCTCATGTGAGATTCTTTGGTTTAAGAGCTCATGTAGATTGAGAAGGGTCAGAGAGAAAGCTAGAGAAAAATATAATTGAATACTTTAAATATAGTAAATATATAGTAGATTTAATGGAAACGATTTTACAACTGAATTGAAGAAATTGCAAACTATCTTATCATTCATTTTCAAAACAGTTTATGATGCTAAATATCTCTATGATGAATGTAGTGGTTCTAGAAAACTTCAGTAACTGTTTAGCATACCAAGACTATTAGAATGAGTGAAAAGTCATTTAATATCCAGATATTAGCTTTGGAAGACAATGTTATTGAACAGAAACAATTCTCCAAACCCCACTCTTCTCTTAATCAAATTGAAACAAAAAGAAAATTTTTGGGAGCTGACAGCTGACAGTTTGATGTAAGGATATTCAAATGTTTGTTATAATCACACAGAATCACAGAATCTTAAGAGTTGGAAGAGACCTCGAAAGATCTAAGTGCAGTCCCCCTGCCAGAGCAGAGTAGGTCACAGAGGAACACATCCAGGTGGGTTTTGGGTGTCTCCAGAGAATGAGACTCAGCAAACCATCTGAGCAGCCTGTTC
>WBNH01012801.1:0-29524 GCA_013401255.1 Urocolius indicus
TCCCTGGCTGAGCACCCCAGGGTCCAACCTGGGATGATCGGCCAGGGAGGTAGGAAAAAGGCCCAGAAGTCCCGAGGATGTTCAGAAGATGTCATGGAAGCTCTGGGGCAAGAAGACCTCGAAAAAGAGGAAAGTCTGCCCCAAAGAGACATTTTGGAAGAAGAAGAGTAAGAAGATAAAGAACATGGAGAAGTGGACACAAGAAAAGAAATGAAAAAGAAGAAAAAGAAGAAAAAGAGAAAAAAGAGGGAAGAGAACTAGTAGAGAAAGCAGAAGAAGAGAAAAACTAGAAACTACGGGAAAAAAGGAAAAATATAAAAAAAAAAAAAAAACCAAACCAAAAACAAAATGAAAAAAGGCAAAGCAAAGTAAAGCAGAAATGTGAAGCCAAGCTGCCGGCAGCAGTCGGCCAGCAAGGCTTGGCTGGGGTCGCTGAGTGAGCAGCCCAAAATGATATCCATCCACGCTCACTGCTGCAGTGAGAGTGAGCAGGTTTTGGCTGCCTCCCCAACAGCCCTGGGACCAGGACACCCCTTGAGCAACCAGGAAGAGGGAGCAGAATTATGCCCTTGGGTTTCAGCTCCCCAAAAATTCATACCGCAGAGCATTTCAACCCACCATCATGATCATTAACACGTTTAAATACACAAAGTGGGGATGTCAGGAGGTGACACGTTGTCCTGTGGTGACCAGTGCCAGGACAAGGGATGATAGGCACAAACTGGAACTCAGCAAGTGCCACTGACACAGGAGGAGAAACTTGTTTGGAGTTGAGATAAGGGAACACTTACCCAGGCTGCCCAGGGAGGGTGTTGAGGCGCCTTCTGGGGTGTTTTCTAAATCCACCTGGACACGTTCCTGTGCCCTCTGTTGCAGGGGAAGCTGCTTTAGGAGGGGCTTGTGCTGGATGAACTCTGCAGTGCCCTGCCAATTGCCATGTTCTGTGCTTCTATGACCCGACTCCCTCTGTGACCGTTTCAAGGTATCAAATGGGGACAAGAAGAGTTTTGGACAGAATCAATCCTATAGGATCCATATGGGACCACCGTGCCCCTAAGACTGGTGGAGGGCTCTGTTGGATGTGCAGCTGGAAGGAAGCAGATGGAGATGACCCCCCCAGGCTGTGCTGTGCAAACAGAGCAGCGTTTGCAGGCTGTAACAGGGCACAGGGAGAGGGTTTTGTGGCGGATGGTGGGCAAGACACACCTCCAGCAAGGCCCTGGGTGCAACTGCTGCCCTGGGCTGGGATCAGGAGGGCTAATCTGAGAATAATAGCCGTAAGCCTCTTAGCTGGCTGCTGTCAGTGCCCGTCACTGATGAGCTGATTAAAATCGAACAGAAAAGACTAAAACACACTCCCTCTGGGTACCCTGGGAGCGGCCCTGGTGGCAGGTGATGGAGGGGAAATGCTCCTCGGTGGGACTGGTGGCTTTGCTCTGCCCCATCTGTCTGTCCACTGCAGGTCTGACCAGATCCTGGGCGCTCCATAGCCAAGAGGGATGTTTTGAGCCTTCAGAATCTCCACAAATCCACAGTTCCTTCCCTCGTGCTGCACCGGGAGGTCCCGGCAGCAACTGGTCCCTTTGGAGGTGACAGATTATCCGTGTCCAAACCACAACCTGGAGATGGAGGGAAACGGTGCCAGAAAAATCAGTTACGGGCAAAATTTCCTGTAAGGGAGCCTCTGCCCTGCTCCTTGGTCAGCCCCAGGGGACACTCCCAGTGTTTTATTTAAGTGGTTGTGTGAAACATCTCTGGACATGAGACTTGGCAAACACACCAAGGCACAGCAGAAAAATGTGGAGTTCCCTTGGATTTGAGACATTTCTGCAGCACTCTCCCAGAATTTGGCCAAGAGTTCGTTGGGAAAAGGATCCCCATCTCCACAGAGTCATGTCTCTGATCCTGGGAAGGAATGGGAAAGTGTGGGCAGCAGGTGGAGGGAGGTTCTTCCTCTCCCTCTGCTCTGCCCTGCTGAGGCCTCAACTGGAGTCCTGTGTCCAGTTCTGGGCTCCCCAGTTCCAGAGAGACAGGGAACTGCTGGAGAGAGGCCAGTGCAGGGCTACCAAGATGCTGAGGGGACTGGAACAGCTCTGTGAGGAGGAAAGGCTGCGGGACCTGGGGCTGTTCAGCTTGGAGGAGAGAAAGCTGAGGCATAAGAGGTCTCCCGTGGATCCTCTTATAGAGTGGTGTTTTGAATTTAACTCCCTTTTTTAGGGCAATCAGAGTCTGGTTGGGTGCACTGACACCCTCTCAGAGTAGTATTTGGGTTTTAATCCCAGTTTTGGGGTGCTCCCACCATGGTTGGGTGTATTGACCCCTCCACAGAGTGACATTTGTGGTTTAACCCCATTTTTTGGACAATCACACTCTCTCTGGGTCTATTGACTTCCTCACAGAGCAGTATTTGGGATTTAACCACATTTTTGGGGTGTTTCCATCCTGGTTGGGTGTATTGACCCTTCAAAGAGCAATGCTTGGGATTTAACCTCATTTTTGGGGTGGTCCCATCCTGTCTGGGTGTAGGGTCCCGCTCTGCCCCAGTCACCACCCCGTGATCTTTTTGCATTAATGACCCACCTGAGCTGCACTAATTACCCGCCTGGGCAGAGAGGAGGGGCCTATGGGGAAAAGTGAGGCAGAAAGTGACCCAGAGCCTCCCAGCTCTGCCTCAGCCCCCCTCCCTGTCTCCAACAGTACCCATGGGGTACATATGGGGTGCCTGGTACATCAGCCCTCCCAACAAGGGCACTGCTCTGAGTCTCACCCCTCCAGCCACGAGCACACCTCAAAAGCCAAAGTGCCCTGATGTCTGCCACCTCCTCTTTATGCTGATGTGGCCCACAGTGCTTGTTTTCTCATGAGTGTTTTAAGATGCCTTTTTAGGGTGATTTTGGGGTGTTGCATGGGAACAGGCAAGGATTTGGGGGGCAGAGGGGGAACGGGTAGAGACTGAGGAATGAGCAGAGATCTGGGGCCCATTGTGGGAGCAGGCAGGGATTTGGAATGTGGTGTGAGGACCGGGAGAGATTTGCGGTGCCATGTAGGAACAGGCATGGATTTGTGGTGCCGTGTGGAAACAGTCAGGGATTGGGAGGCACAGTGGGACCATGGGCATGGATTTGAGGTGCAAGGTGGGAACAGGCAGGGACTGGGAGGTGCAGTGTGACCATGGGCATGGAATTGAGGTGCAATGTGGGGACAGGCAGGGATTGGGAGGCACAGTGGGACCATGGGCATGGATTTGAGGTGCAAGGTGGGAACAGGCAGGGACTGGGAGGTGCAGTGTGACCATGGGCATGGAATTGAGGTGCAATGTGGGGACAGGCAGGGATTGGGAGGCACAGTGGGACCATGGGCATGGATTTGAGGTGCAAGGTGGGAACAGGCAGGGACTGGGAGGTGCAGTGTGACCATGGGCATGGAATTGAGGTGCAATGTGGGGACAGGCAGGGATTGGGAGGCACAGTGGGACCATGGGCATGGATTTGAGGTGCAAGGTGGGAACAGGCAGGGACTGGGAGGTGCAGTGTGACCATGGGCATGGAATTGAGGTGCAATGTGGGGACAGGCAGGGATTGGGAGGCACAGTGGGACCATGGGCATGGATTTGAGGTGCAAGGTGGGAACAGGCAGGGACTGGGAGGTGCAGTGTGACCATGGGCATGGAATTGAGGTGCAATGTGGGGACAGGCAGGGATTGGGAGGCACAGTGGGACCATGGGCATGGATTTGAGGTGCAAGGTGGGAACAGGCAGGGACTGGGAGGTGCAGTGTGACCATGGGCATGGAATTGAGGTGCAATGTGGGGACAGGCAGGGATTGGGAGGCACAGTGGGACCATGGGCATGGATTTGAGGTGCAAGGTGGGAACAGGCAGGGACTGGGAGGTGCAGTGTGACCATGGGCATGGATTTGAGGTGCAATGTGGGAACAGGCAAGGGATTTGGGGTGCAGTGTGGGAACGGGCAAATATTTGGGGTGCACCGTAGGAATGGAGTCAGATTTGGGGTGCAATGTAGGAACGGGCAGGGATTTGGGGTGCTGCCTTGGGACGACAGAGAGAAGCAGCAGGTTTGTGTGAGTCCCCATCACTCACTCAGCCTCCTGCTTTCGGTTGCCCCTCCCCAGATTCCTTGCAGTGGGTCAGAGCCCACCGGGAGCAAGACCCGCAGGGGCGTTTTTGGAAGGAGGGTCGGACTGGTGAATGTCCATGGAGACCTATAGCTACGTAAGGCCCTTCACACCATGCCCCCCCCCCNTTTCGCTTGATTTGATTTCGTTTTACTTTGTTTTGCTTCGTTTTCATTGAAAAACAATATTTCATTCCTTATCTTTTAAAGATTTGGATGTTTCCAAGTATTTGAAAGATTCCATTTNGGGACCCACGCGAGACCGGCCACCAGAGGGCACCGCGTCCCTATTTTTCGGGCCGCTTCCCACAATGCAGCGAGTGGGGTCGGGGGCTCCGCGCTGCTCCGCGCCGGGCTGCGGCCGCAGGGAGAGCGCCCGGCACCGCACCGCACGGCACCGCGCAGCCCCGCGCACAGGTAAGCGCGAGCTCGGCTGCTCGGCGCGGGGGGGTGGGGGGGGAGCGGGGGGCGGTGGGGATGGGGATGGGGATGGGGAGGTAGGTGTTAGCTTGTTTTGTTTTATTTTACTTCATTTCGCTTGATTTGATTTCGTTTTACTTTGTTTTGCTTCGTTTTCATTGAAAAACAATATTTCATTCCTTATCTTTTAAAGATTTGGATGTTTCCAAGTATTTGAAAGATTCCATTTTAAAAAAAAAAAAATTATTTCAATGTTTTATTTTATCCTCGTGTCTTTGAAATGTTTTCAATTTCCTAATTAATTTCCCCCTAATTAAATATCTCATCTCCCAGTTTTCTCTTTCACACGGTTTTCCTCATTTTAATAATTTTACTTTTCTAAATATTTCATACTTGATTGATTTGATTTAAATTATTTTACTTTTCCTCACTTACGTTCTTGATTTCATTTATATTTCTTCATTTACTTGTGTTGTTTTACTTTATAATCCTCTGCCCTCCCTGGCACGGGAGGGAGGCCCCGAGCTCTGCCAGGGAGCAGCAGCATCTCCTCCTGGGATGGATCCCAACTGAAGGGACCCAGCATCCCCCCAGCCCCAGCCTGGGGATGTCTCCCGGGCAGGAGGAGGAATTTCAGGCTGGGATGAATGCCGGTTGGGTCAGCTGCCTCCGGAGGGGAGGATGAGTTTTCACCCCCAAAGTTAGAGGAAACTTGTGGCATTGGCTCCTCCAGCGTGGTGCAACATAAATCAGATTTAATGTGAAAGCGGCTGCTTGAATCTCGAGTGAGGGCTCCTCAGCCCCTGCTGAAAGTCGCTTTGGAGTCTGGCAACTTGGGCCATGGAGGACGTGAGGAAAACTGGCTGCTTTGAAAGGGCTTCTGAGCTGCAGGGCGAAACCCCAGCCAGGAGAAAGAGCCTGGGGTGGCCGAATAGGAGGCAAGTGGCCCCTGAAAGAGGAGGAACAGGCTTTGGCTTTTCCCTCAGAGAGGGATCTGGGAAGCCCTTGTGTGCACGTTGCTGCTGGTTTCGTGGTACTGCTTTGTTGTTTGGCTATGGCTGCGTTAACTCCTCGTCCTGGGACGTCAATCAGGAGAGAGCAGGACTTGGAGGAGTTGGGATGCCCCAGTCTTGCTTTCTTGACAGGTTTCCCTTCCATGTGATGGATTTAGAGGGGCTCAAGACTCACCAGCTCCCTCAAATTGTATTTTGGATCTGTTGTTCGATTAAAAACCTCATTTTTGTACAAAAGCCCTCAGCCAGAGCAGCATTAAAGAAATTTTTCTGTGCCAGGGAGGGAAGCTGGACACAGGCTAAAGCAAATAAACTCATGTTTCATCATGCTGGGGTTGGGTTTCTTTGTTTTCCACCCTGCTCTGGGCAGTCTGGGCTTCCTGCAGCCACAAATGTTTCCACATCCAGCCTTCACCTTTAAACACATCTCAGTGGCCGAGCAAAAACCCTTTTGCTCCTTTCTGCAAACCTCGCTCCCTACAGAGGCTGCTCCATCCCCTGCCTCCCACGTGCTCTTCCTTGGGGTGTCTCTCCTCCCGGTCACTGCGGGGAGAGGAGCAGGGTTTTGTGGGGTTTCTTCCCACAAAGCAGCTCAGGACCAGGCTGAGAGATGCTGCGGACGTGGAAAGTGTGATCAGGACTGACCTGACAGCGGCTGTGCATCAGCCAGGGCTGTGTGCTCTGCCCAGGGATGTGTGCCGGCTCCATGGCTCGTGCTGCTCAGACTGGGAGGTAAAGGATGCTGTAAAGGAGGAAAGCCAGGGTTATTTTTGTTCTTGGAAGGGGCACTAGGAAAAGAAATAACAGGGTTTGAGAGGTTTCTCTGTCTGTCTTGTCCTGCTGCAAACCCGGCTGGGTCCAGGAGCTGGAGCCCAGATGCATCCCAGTGTCTGTGGGAATGTGACTTCAGCGCAGGAATTGAGGAGTGAGCGGGCTTCAGGGCTAGAGGCACCAGTACCTATCATTTATATAGGGCTATAAATGCTCCCAGTTGACTGCGTGGAAACTTCGAGCAAGAGCTTTCTCCTTGCTGCAAGAGGCTGTGTGGTCCCAGTGATGCAGGATTCGGACGGAGGGGGAGCAGGGTTGAGGCGTGGGATGTGCAAGGACTCCTGGCAAAAAGCAGGGATGCTGGGGAAAGCGGGGTGGTAGTGAGGGAAAAAAAGATGAAAATGAAACGTTGCACCGTGTCCTGATGTGCTCTTCCAAAACCAAACAGAGCCCACTGATCCCGCAGTGAGGGTCTGGGGGGAGCCTGGGGCAGCTTCGCTGCAACAGTGTCAGCGCAGAGTGTGCGTCTGGATGTAAAATCAGTGTGATTTGTTAAATGTGTTCTATCTCCTTACAAGAAGAGCAGATGAAACGTAGGTGCCAGTGGCTGGAGCGCATGCAAAAACGCTGTTACAGCGGGAGAGAGGGACGATTTTTTACTCGTTCCCACCCGTTAGTCATAATGTTTCCAGCATGCGGAGGCTACTTTTTTTTTTTCCCACACCACTTACATTGCCATATTGATAAACGCATGTGAAGCAAAACCAGGGGTGGCAGGAGGGAATGGAGAAACCCAGGTGGATTTTTTTCCCCAGCAGGACCCTTTTCTCTCTGAGAGAGACCTCCAGCTTCAGTCCTGATTTCCCAGCGTCTGTGGCCAATGTGGCTGATGCCTGCTCTCCAGCATGTTTTTGACTTCTTTAAACTGGTCTTTATGCTTTTTGGGAAGGGAAGATGGAAATGTAAGCATCCCTGTAGAAAAGTGTGACATTTTGTAGAAGATAAGGCCAAATGTAGACATTTGCTTTGATTTGGCTTCTGTTTGCTGAGTTTATGGGGAGGCAGGAGGGGATTTAGGCTGGAGATGGAACACGCACATGTGCTTCTCGTGTCATGGTGACATGCAGCTCTCAGGTTGATTTTAGGGGAAATACGTCTGTGGGAACAGGCACTCTCCAACTTGGCTCCTGTCCAGGAACTTGATTCAATTGTATCCAGCCAAAATCTGATGGTGAGGAACCTCCTGCTCCTGTGTCACCAACATCAGTTTCTGTGGCAGCTGTGATTTGATCACTGGGGAGCCCAAAAAGGATTTTGTGGTTGTTGGGTGAGTTGGAGTCAAAGGCTCATAGTTGCTTCCTTCATGTCTTCTGTTTCTCTGGACTGCCTTGGGAAGGAGCAAAGGTTTTCCAGTCCCCTGTCAGCATTTGTCTTTATTACATCTGTAGTTGTTCTCTGGTGAGTCTTGGGAGCAGCTGGCTGGAAATGCTCAGAAAGAAGTGTTTATGATGTGTGCTACCTCGTAGCAGGACCAGGACAGTCTCCTGGTGGCCTTCTGGATGGAGGAGGAGAGGTGGATACTGGTGGCTGTCATATGAGGTGGACACAGCTGCTGACTGCTCCCTACCCAGGGATGGCTCTTTCCAGATGTGCTGTTTCTTTGTTTTCTTTCCCAAACATCCGCTGGCTTTTTGGAGAGATGAAGTACTGGGATGCCAATTGAGAATGGGGTGGAAGGAGATGGTGGCATTTTGCCTGGCTGTTCTTTGGGCTGCACGTTGCCTCCCTGCCCTTTCCATATCCCCCTGGAAAAAAAACCAGAGGATTTGCTGTGGAACGTGGCCTGGGGATGCTTTTTCCTCCAAAATGGGTCTGAACCTGTCCAGTTCTGTGGCAAAATCTTCCATCTGCTTGCTTGGGCCAATCTATAAAAAGAAAGATGCTTAACCTGCTTTTTTCTTCCTACAGATCAGTGTTGGTATCTGTGACTTTTGCTGGGTCATCTTCCTGATGATTAGGGTATGGCTTTTTTACTAGTTAATCCAGAATCACAGAATGGTTGGGGTGGGAAGGGCTGTCTAGAGCTCATCCAGCCCAAGCCCCTGCTCAAGCAGGTTCCCCTCAATCAAGGGCACAGGAACGTGTCCAGGTGGGTTTGGAAACCTCCCGAGAAGGAGCCTCCACACCCACCCTGGGCAGCCTGGGCCAGGGCTCCCTCACCTCAACACCAAAAAAGTTTCTCCTCCTGTGCCAGTGGCACTTGCTGGGTTCCAGCTTGTGCCCGTTACCCCTTGTCCTGGCACTGGCCACCACATAACAAACACTGGCCCCATCCTCCTTACACCTGCACCGTAGGGATTTCTCAGCATTGATTATGTACCCCCGCAGCCTTCTCTTTTCCAGGCTGAACAGCCCCAGGTCCTGCAGCCTTTCCTCCTCACAGAGATGTTCCAGCCCCCTCAGCATCTTGGTAGCCCTGCACTGGCCTCTCTCCAGCAGCTCCCCATTTCTCTTGAGCTGGGGAGCCCAGAACTGGACACAGGACTCCAGATGAGGCCTCAGCAGGGCAGAGCAGAGGGGAGGAGAACCAGTCTTCATTTGTTGCCTACATGCTTCTGTTGCTTCCCAGGAACAGGGATGTGACTCATCTTCTTGGTAGCCCTCATGGCTTAAAGTTGATCCAGGGAAGCCTCACTGAAGGAATTCCCAGCTAGAGGCAGGAGGACAAGTCCAGTGCTACCTGGAGCATGCTCTGAAGGTGGATCAGTTTGTTCCTAAGGCAAGGCTGGATGTAGGTCAGAGCTTGGGGCTCTGAACAACCTGAACCCATCTTGTGTCTTTTATCACCCCTTTTGCCTCCTTTCTGCCCTTTACGTTGCTGGAAGCGACTCCTCCTGCTGCATTTGCAGAAAAATAGTTTCTCCTCATTTGGCACCGGGACATGCCTCCATCTCCCAGACAGATCATGAAAAGCAAGCATAACCCTGCTGCCAGCTCCTGCTGAGTGCTGGATACACGCTCGCCAGGCTGGGTTGTTTGGCTGCTGAGCAAATGATCCCCATGTGAAGGCAGGATGTCCAAACTGGGACTCCCAGCAACCCGATGAGCCCCTTTGCTACCACTTTTGGCTGCCACAGGTCAAGGCTGGCACAGAGATTACCCCTTGGGAACCCCAGGGAAGGGCAAACACTCTTTTGCTTTTCCTATTAATTGAATTAATTAATTTAAGCATTTCCTATTACAAACATTGACTTATTTCCCTGGTGAGGCCAAATCTGGAGTCCTGTGTCCACTTCTGCACTCCCCAGCTCCAGAGAGACAGGGAACTGCTGGAGAGAGGCCAGTGCAGGGCTACCAACATACTTGAGGGCATTGGAACATCTCTGTGAGGAGGAAAGGCTGCGGGACCCGGGGCTGTTCAGCCTGGAGAAGAGAAGGATGAGGGGGGACCTCGTTAACACATATGAATACTTAAAGAGTAGATGTCAAGAGAATAGGACAACACTTTTTTGTGTAGTGGTGTAGTACCACTACAGTTCCAGGCACAAGTTGGACACAGGAAGTTCTGCTGGCACGAGAGGAGAAACTTGTTTGGTGTTGAAGTGAGGGAGCCCTGGCCCAGGCTGCCCAGGGAGGGTGTGGAGGCTCCTTCTTGGGAGGTTTCCAAACCCTCCTGGAACACGTTCCTGTGCCCCCTGATGGAGGGGAACCTGCTTGAGCAGAGGGCTGGGCTAGATGAGCTCTGGAGGTGTCTTCCAACCCCCACCATTCTATGATTCTACAATGTGCCAGCACTGACTTTGGTAAAGTGGCCACAGTGCGCAAAGAAACAACCGGCTTTGCTTCTTGTCCTAGCGTTGCTATCTTGAAACCAAATCCATCGCTGCAATCTAGGGCAGGGGAGGTCACACACCAGGTTGCAGGGAACCCAGAAAAGACTTGTTATTTAGCAATGAGTGAGGATAAAGTAATGAAACAATCACAGAGCCATTAAAAAGCACCCCCAGAGCAAAGGCAGCAGGCGCTGAATGCAATGTGCTCTGTCCCACGTGCTGCAGGTGTGTGTAAACTCCTTGCAGGGATCGTGCTTTGCTGCAGTCCCATCAAATTTGAAGATACTGTAGAAAAACGGTTAAAAATAAGTTTTTCCTGGATGCCTTGAGCGCCATTGTCCTCATGCTCTGCCGTCCTATCCCAGGCTTTTGCCAAGTCCTATCTCCAGCATCGGTTTGGAAATCTGAGTGTGTGGCTTTGTGGCACACAAACGCTGTTTCCTGAGTGCGGAGATTTGCTGGAGAATTACCAATGCTGCTAAAAGGAGGAGGAAATGTCAAGGTGTTTGTATTTGAAAAGCAGCTCCGCAGAGGAGTCCTGTGGGGATACACGTGCTGGTCTCAATCAGAGCGTCTGGCCATGTTTGTCAGTGGTGGGATTGGGGCCAGCGCTTTGCATTTCCATCACTTTCAGCGTATTTTCTTTTACTTGGCTGGCATTGTAGATATTTCTTACAGATGAAAATGAGAGGACTATGAAAAAAACTCACCCCAAAGCCCAAGCAATTCTGTCTCCCCCAAGCTTTCATTTCACAGCTCACCTGTCTTTCTGCCTCTAATTTGTGCTGGGGCTTCTGGCTTCCTAGAGAAAGGGTAGGGGAAAAAAAAAGAGAGAAGACAGCAGGCATTTAATAATAGATCAAAAATGAGATTAAGCAGTAAGTCATCCCTCCCCTTCATTCTCCCTTCCCAAAAGCAACTAAAGAAATTGCAAATTGCCTTGAAAAAGGGGAGTGAAAACAGTGAAGATCAAACCTGATGTTAAGTATAGATGAGCTGTTTATATTTTATTTAATGACTGTATACTGCCACCCTTCTCGAAAAGCAATGCTTCCCCAGATGTCTGTATGTGAGTAATAAAACACTAGAGATGAACTGGAACGGGGAAGATCCAGGAAGTGCAGGGCTCCAAAGGTGGATGCAACAGGCATCCTTAGCAGGCACAGGCAGGGTTTGCTGCTTGGGGCACCTAAAGATCTGTGCATACCTGGTGACATTGATTGTGGCTGTAGTTGGAGGTAGCTCCCAAAACCCAAGAGGATTCGAATCATAGAATCGTTTTTGTTGGAAAAGACCTTGAAGATCATCAAGTCCAGCCACAAACCTCAAACTGCCAAGCCCACCACTAGACTAAACCAAATTCCTCAGCACCTCATCTATGTATCTTTTAATGAGATGACTCTGAATCAATGTTGAGCATGTTTGGTAGAGTGGTGAGGTCTCAGAGGGAAGGGAAGCCAATGGGCTTTGTGCAAGGGTCTGGCAGAAATGCCGTGACAGAGAGAAGAGGTGAGCTCCTCTGTTGTTTGTCACCGGCCAGGCTGCTCTGGGAAGAGCCTTTCAGCATGCCTCAGCCTGGGAAAATGTTCAGTCAGGGCTTACGCTTGATGAGACACAACTTCCCTGGAAAGGAGGCTTTAGCCCTGACACCAGGTATTAGGGCCATCAACCCCAGGCCCGTTTCTCTTTGCTTTGAATCTTCTGGCTCATTTGGGTCTTGGTTTTGCTCAGCTACTGCTGCAGCCCAGATGGGAGGGCAGGAGTTGGGACTTGGCTGCCTCACCAGCTTGTGGAGGTGCTTTCATCCTACCTCATCCCAAAGGCCTCCAGAGCTTCTATGGACATCGTGTGTATCAGCTGCGTCGGCTCAAGCAAGCCAGGTTGGGAGGATGGGCAAAGGCAAAGCTCTTGCTTTTGCGCTATGTCTGTACTGGAGACAGGACAGCAGAGGAGAGGACCTTCAGTCTGACCTGCCCCAAGGTCCTGTTTGCACCCTCAATGAATAAAATACTAAGAGGAGCACGAGGCGTAGCCGATCCTCAGCAGTATTGTCTTTGTACAACACGAGATAACCTATCCTGAGTCATGCCATGGGGGTGGAGACCCACACGTGCCCCTGCAGATTTTTTTCTTGCTAAATCACTTTTAAATGCCAACAATGTCACTTCCCCTGTCGCTCAGTGACTGCAGCAGGGAAGAGGCTGAGGAGCCATCTCAGCTGTGGGTGGTTGAAGGCATTGGCAGGAAGAGAAAGTGAGCAGCAGTCACATGCCTGGGTCTGACATGTTGGGCTGGGAATGTTCACCAAGAGCTGCCAGAGCACTAGGTGAGGCAAAAACTGCTTTGCCCATTGGGAAGCATGTGTGATTAGAATCCTCTAAGGTGTTCATTTATCTTCTTTGTCACCTCCTTGGTCACCTCTGTACCTTTAGAGTTGGAAGAGAATCTGTTTCATTACTGGCTGGGCTGCTGCTCTTTCTTGTTCATTCCCCAAAAGGAAAAAAAAGGGGACAGGACAGAGCTTAAACTTAAAAAAAGCCCTGAACTTTGGAAACAAACACATGGAGGTAGAATAAGCCTCACCAAGAAAATGTTTGTCTTCCACCTTTTTCTGAGGCTGGCTGGGAGTAAAGTATAGGGAGAAGCCGGGGCAAGGTTTACTTTCTTTGAATTTCAAATATATTCCAAAAGCAAAGCAGTTGGAATTGTTGTGGTTTTTTTTTTTTTTTAAGTTGCTTTGCCAAGTCTGAGTGGAGGAAACCAGCTGAAAACCATGCCTTAGTGGATGTGGGATGGAGGCAGGAATGCTTGTATTTTATTTATTTACCTATTTTTACTGTTGAGGCCCTGAGGTAAAACAGCAGAGCTGCTGCATGCAGGCAAGAAGAGCACTTCTCCCTTCCAAAACCTTTTTTTCCCTGGCAGCGTCAAGATCAGCACCAAGATACACGGTTGAGTCAGCAATGCAGATGCCATCAAATGTCTGCTTTATTCCAAGCATTCTCTGAATCAGAGCAGAGTCAGAATCTCATATCCTGTGTCTCCTTGATACAAGTGCAGTTACCTCCGAGGAAACAAAACATGGTGAAATCCCATTATCCCTCCTGTTGTGGGCACCTATAACTCACAGGCAGCAGCAGCACTTGTTTTATTGCAACTCTTGCGGTAGCACGTGTAGGTTTTACTTTTTTTTTTTTTTCTTCCTTTTAAATCCCACATCCTGGAGCTAAAAGATGTTTTGCTTTTCTTTTGTTTTTTTTTTTTTCTCATCCAGCATGTCTATACACATACACACATCTATATGCATGTATCATCAGGGCTGTTTTCTGGAGCACGAGCTGTTTTGTGTTAACCCCTGTTAGGTAGGAGCAGTGTGTAGCACTGTTCTGGGTACTGCTCGCTTACTCTACGTGTTTTCCCACTGTTATCTTATTCTTGGGGATGATTAGCTTCATGTGACTCTCCAACCACGCGTTTACCTCCAAAATCAGCTTAATTTCCAGGCATGAAACTTTTCCTTGTTGGTTTGTTGTGGAAATCATGTGCAGAAGTGAAACCCTTTATGCCCAGAAGTTTTCTGCTTCTCCCTTGCAAGACTTTTTCATCCTCAAGTACTGGATTTGAAGGCATAAAGCACAGCCAGCTCAGTGACAGCATTTCCTTCCATTGTTTGATGAAGACAGCAAAGATCTGGCTGTGTCGTGCCCAAGGGACAGTGTGGAGCTGTTGAAAAGACAGTTATGCTACTGTAGTACTGGTAGAGGTGGTCAAGGATGATTTTCACCCAGTTTCCTCTTCTGAGGGGCTTGTGTGTTCCCTGAGGTTTTCCTGCACCAGAGACTACAGAAGTTGAAGGGATAAAAAAGTTTCAGTGATTCTCCATTTGTAGATTTGAGGGGAAACTAGTTGAAATCCACCACCCTAAGCTACATCATAAATCTTGCTGGAGAAATAATGAGCCTAGGCATTAATAATTAGGAGCTTGCACAATAAAGCCCTGGAATATTTCATGCATGACACAACATCTTTCAGTCCAGCTGATGCTGTGCAGAGATCTGTGTGAAAGTTCTGTGCAACCAAGTTGGAGAAGTTTTTGCTTCCATTTATGCCTGTTGAAGGAGAAAAGAGAAAGGAAAAATCAGATTGCGTCCCAAAACCGTTTGCTGAGGCTCAAACATGAGGGGTTTTAAAGTGTTCCCTATTATAAAGAGGTTTTATGCGCTGAAAGAAGACGATGAAAGTTGTTAGTTACGCCTTTCCTGCTTCCCACGTCTTAAGGTCACCTCTATTCAGCCATGCTGCCTCTTATCAAACTTCTAACACAAATAAAAAGGAAAATCTTCTGGACTGTGACTGAACATGAGAAATGTTAGTCCCCAGGAGTTCATGTCTGTGAGGTTTGAGAGCTGAATGATAAGAGCTTTGGGCCATGAGGTGGCACACGTAACTTCCCAATTGCTTGTTCGTGCTCCAGCAAAGGTGTGGTTTGGGTGCAGGTATTCACCAGCAACAGAGCTGAGATCTTACCAGCTCTTACATGAATATTCTTCACCTGTTGTTTCTGATGCAGTTAAAAGTAATTGGAGGGCTGGTGGTATTTTGAACATCCGTATCCACCTAGGAAATTATGACCTTGGGTTTATTCAATCAAATAATATCAAGATTAAGAGTGAAAATAGCTGAGCTTGTCACTCATAAGGAATTGTGTTGCAGCCTGGGCTCAAATCCATCACCTGAAATCAGGAAAGTCTGGCAAGATATTCTTCATTCATCAGCAGGAGGCATCACAGCGAAATCATTTAACTGTAATTCATCAATTTACCAGGCTACTCAATTAAGTGGGGGCTGGGGAGAAGATGAAAGGAATGAACTGCCTATTCTAATGACTCTTTGGCCACCTGAGGACTTTTTTTGCTTGTTGCTCTGTTGTGTTTCATTTTGCCCTGAAGGCCCCTCGGGAGGAGAGCCTGGACTGGTGATGCACTGCTCTTAGTGGCCCTGGGGCAGTCTTTTATGACATATCTGCACGCTATCTGCATGCTTTCTTTTTGGGAAGGCTTGAACCATGCATTGAGCCATGCAGGAGAGTAGGGTGGGATGCTGTCTGGTAGCAGGGCACCAATGACCGTCACATCCACAGATACAAGTGTTCACCCTGTGACTGCTAATGAGGAAATAAGCATGATATTAATAATCATTTCTGAGAGCAAAGTAGGTTGTTACTTGAGCATAGGCTATGTTTGCTGTTGGATTTAGTTAAATCTCTAAACTGCTTGCATCTTGGCAGTAAGTTGGAGTGCTGGTTTCTGGGCTCTTTCTTGCTGTCCAGGTCAGCCTTGTGACTATGAAAACTGCACAGCAATCTCATGACTGCAGAGCTTCCTGCATCAGGATGCCAGAGCGAACATTCAAATGCTACGTCTCTCATCACTCTCCCAAGCCTTGTTAAAAGGAAAACGTATCACAATGGTGGTGAAAAGAGAGGACTTAAAGAATTACAGGGATTAATCATGAGTTAGAGCTTTTCCTCTAAGCCGTTGGTCACTGACCTGAGCCTGACTTAACCATAGCCTGAAGAAATCCTGGAGAACGCTAGGTGGACATCTGCAAAATGAAATGACTGAAGTCTTTGTGCAGCCTGGAGTAAAGAGATAGACTTTTCAGGTCTACCCTGAAATCATCATCCCTGGAGGTACTGGAAAGCTGTGCAGCTGAGGGGCTTGGCAGTGTGAGGTGAGTAGCTGGACTGGATCTTAAAGGTCTTTTCCAACCAAAAGGATTCTGTGAGTCTGTCATTGCCCTGCTCTTCCCATGTTTCTGTGGTCTGACCCCAGACTCATTGGTGAAGCAGTTTGGGAGCTTGGTGCAACCTCTTGAGTCTGCTATGAGTGGTCCTGTCTAGCACCAGCTGCCCTGAGGCCTTGGCAGTATCATTCCAATGCTGGCTGATGCAGCCCTTCTTCATCAGTCTTGTGGAAAGAAGCAGGGCTAGAGGCTTCTTTAGGAATGTGGTATTTTAGACATTTGCCTGTTCCTGAGTACATCAAAATTACTGATTTTTCTGGGTGGCTACACCTAAATCTTGAGGTTGCTTCACGGCGTGTAGCTCAGTGCTTGGGATCTCTGCTTGGATCCACGACAACACTCTCTTGTTTTGCCCTTCTGATCAACATCGTGTTGTTTTCTTGGAAGTTGAGACAGTCTCATCCACGTTTCTTATCACTCCATATGTATGGATATTTGCACCACCCCAATAACTTCTGAACTTGTCAGCCTGTGTCAGTCAAGCCTGACAAAGAGATACATGTCTGCAAGGGTAATTAAGGTTGCATAAGTTCTTAAAAAAACAGGCAGTCAGGCACGACAGATAGCCCAGGTACTTACTGAGCCTCGGGGAGAGGTGCAGCTCCAGCTTGTGTGAGTGGATACCAGACAGTCTCCATGAAGGCGAGATCTTCCAGCTGTTTCAGTCATGAGATCTATCAACTGGAGCCAGAACGTTGCCCCTTTGTTGCCCTGGTAGATCCCAGGCCCACGGATGACAGTCTCTATTTGCAGTAAAATGCTTTCTCAGTTTAAATGCAGTGGTAGTTTTGGCAAAACTTAGCCTTAGCAGAAATTGGTTGGTGCTGGGGAAGTCTTCAGCTCAGTGGGAGGTGTAGCTGCCTGCCTGCTTTCTGTAGAAACACAGCAAAAAGACTTCAGCAGGTCCAAAGACTCCAGGTCGTGAACATTTCCTCCTAGATGGGTTTCTCCTATTGTTTTCTCTCAAAAAAAAGAAAAAAAAAAAACCAAAAGAAAAGGAGAATGCATTTGATTTTTAAGAATAAAATACCTTTGCCTTGCTATCCCTTGTGCGCGCGTGCACACACACACATTATACATGCCAGACCCCTTCTCCTTGTGTAACATGGGAGAGCTAAACTGAAAAGGAACACAGTACAAATCAGGATGAAAGGGGGGAAAAAGAGAAGAAATGAGGATGAGTCAGCTCTACTCCTCCCTGTCTGAATCAGGGAAGCCTGGCTGGTGCTCATGACAGTTTTTTTCTTCAAAAAAAGATAATGCATCAGATTGATGACAGCCTATAAGATCTGCTGCGAGGGGTATGAAAATTGCTGGTAGGTACTTGAATGTCACCGACTGCACAGAATGAATTGTAGGTTGAGTCGCAACAATTTCCCTAAAGCTGTGTTATATTAACATACAAATACCGAGGAAGTCCAATCTTTGAATTTTTATCTGCTTCAGCTTGAGAGTCAAATAGGCACATTACAGAAGTGTCATCCATTTGAATCAATTGTTGCCGCTGCATTTCTGGGAAGGATGCATCTGGATTTATTGATAACATTATTGAGGTGCTTAGAGACACGAGTGTGTTGGGTTTATTCTCCTTTTAGTAACTTATTCTTGTTTCTGGCATTTTGTGGAAATAGGGTCTTTTTTTCAGTTCTAGGCTTCTCTGGAGATAGTGAAGGAGATGTTCTGCATGTCTGTGTCATCTTTCCTCTGTCAGTTTGTTACAAACCTGGCTTTAAAACAAAACAAAACCCCAATAAGGTAATTTTGTTTGCTGGAGGGAACATTGAGATGGAGAAGAGAATCTAGGAATTGTGATTTACCAGCCTTCAAGTGAGGAGGCTCAACTGCCTTTTTTTTTTTAAACCACATCAGCTGGAATGCAAGTTAGTGGCCAAAGCTTCCTGTTACCTCCATCACTTCACCCATGTTACTTCCTCTGCTGCTCTGTGGGTCCCTGTCTGTACAGAGAAGATGCAAAAATCAGCCTTGCATCCATTTGAGAAGTAACTTGATATATCAGGTTTCAGGTTTGGGAGCAAACATTTTAGGTTGTGTCTCCTGTTGTCAAATGCAAGGGACATTCTGACTAGTGAAGGCACTATGTGGCTGGGAGCCCTGAATTTCTGTCGTGTGCTTTGCTGGTTTTTAAAATTGTCTTTTAGGAGCTGTGGCAAACGATTTCACCATTTTGCCTTTGTTCCTATCTTCATAAACAGTTCCTGCACCTAAGGAGGTGGTTGTGAGGATTAGTCATTGGTTTTAAAGCTCTTTGAAGATGGCAAGTGGTGTATAACAACTCAATGTTTATTAATGGCATGGCTTAATATGATTAGAATGTTTTACAGCCGAGTTCAGATATGTCAGGACGGAGCCTCAGCAAGTTGAAATAGGCATTGCTTCATTGATCTCATCCCAGCTGCGCTGGCTGATGACACCTGATTATCTGGCCTATCATACCTGATCTGTGAGATGCGGCAGGGAGCCCTCCCTCTTGTTACTCCTCTAGCAAGTTCTCCTTCCGTTGGCCTCCTGCCACAGCATACGCCAAGTTGAAATCTGGTTCTGTGTTTTTGGCTTCGTTCCCTCTAAATGTTTTCAATTTTGTTGGCTTTAACTGATCCCAGTGACATCTTTTTATGATGCACTTTATTCAGCTTCTTCTACTGCACTTTATTCAGCTTCTTCTACTGCCTCAAGTGCAGTAACACTCCTAAAGTTCAGCCTATATTTAATTACAAAAAACCCCACCAAAGCAAAGGGTGGTATTGTTCTGTCGCTGGTAGGAGGAAGGGAGGATTCTTCTTAATTTGATTGAATTTAAAACTCGACGTACATAGTGGTTTTAGTGTAACATTGGTGTAATTGGAAGGGCAAATCAGTGTTTGTTCTTGCTCTGTTGGGAGCCACCATTAGTGTTGATTAAACACAAGTATTGCCATCTGTCAGATGATCTCAAAGCACTTCAGGACGGGTGAATGAAGATGGAGAATGTCGTTAGTTCCTCTGCTGATACAGAAGCCGAAGCAACTTTCTGAGGCTCAGATTGAGGCAAAGATTACTGGGGACGAAACCTCCTGATTTGTAGCAGTGTTCATAGATCAAATCCCTCCCTACACGAGGTGGAGTGATCTCCATGTTTATTCCTTGGTTGGCCCCACTCATTGTCCTCTGGCTTTCTGCAGTTGATGAGATTTCAAACTGATGTGGTGTTGTCAGCCTGTGTGTTTCTGCAGAGTAGGCATGAATTTATAGGGCGAGAGAGAAGGGATGGAGGACAGAAGGTGTGCTTGGGGTTGTGTAGGAGCACGGTCCTCACTTCCACTAGATCCAAGCAGCTTGCGTCCACCTCTGCTGAGAACTACAGTCTTACCACTTGGTTTCCGTCAAAGTCATTCTGTCGTTAAGGACATCTATGAGTAATAAGCAAATTAAAGAAGCCAGAATTTGCACACTTGTCACCCACCACTGAATGCATGGGTTTGCATTTGGAGAAAAGACAGAAGAGAAATCACCTTTAGCAGAGTTAGGTTTTGATGAGCTCCTTGAACTGTCGTGCCCTGC
This sequence comes from Urocolius indicus, assembly GCA_013401255.1. Taxonomy (NCBI): domain Eukaryota; kingdom Metazoa; phylum Chordata; class Aves; order Coliiformes; family Coliidae; genus Urocolius; species Urocolius indicus. The sequence goes on from WBNH01012801.1 coordinate 19,534, forward strand.
AATCTTGCCATTACCAGTGTCAACACCAGATACTGCAAATGCAGCTGCCCACTGAAGTTCACAGGACTGCAATGAATACAGTTTACATCAGCTCAGTTTGCCTCTAAACCACACCTGTAAATACACACTCACAAACATTTTAGGCAGGACTACAGTTAGCAGAAGCAGTCCTGCTCTTCACTGCCCAACTCTGCTCACCAACGACGCTCTTCCTCCAACCTGATAACAAGAGTGTTGCTAACAATACAGGCACGGCTGCACGGACAACTGAACTGCAGAAGTGATCTGGATTAAAAGAAGACATTTAATGAAGTAGTTTTTGCCACATTCATTTTACTTGAGTGTCAGTTCTCCCTTTGCATGAAAATAGAAATTAATTTAGTTTCAAGTTCTGAAAACCTGAAGACATGCTGAATAGATAGAAAATACTGCTATTTATAGGCTGCAGAATTCCTTTGTAGAATGAAACATTTTGTTTTAATTTAAACTATGTATTCAGCACATTTAGCTTAATTTTATTTAACTAGAAGTTTTACGTGCCGTTTTCCTGCATTCTAATTGTACTTTTTTACATTTGTGACATAAATCCTAAGTACAATTAAAAAGTCAGATTAGTCATTAAGAAACTTCATTTACCATTTTTAACATAAAACGTGTCAACTTGCGTAGTTTACTAATTTTTACAAATGCCTAACTGTGAAAATAGGCCAGCTTTCCAGTTTAGCCAAAGGCCTGATTTACAGAGAAATAGGCCTCCGTTTATCTGCACCAGCAAAAGCCAACTTCAGTAAGAATAAAAAGACAATAAATACAAAGCAAGACAGTTTCAATCAATCACTTAGATCTGAAGTATTGCACTCTCTGTTTTGCGTCAATAAATCCTGGAGTCACGGGAGAAAAGGTAGGATGGGTGAAGAAGGATTGGCAGGCAAGTTAGCAAGTTCCTCAAGGACTGGTGTCAAGAGTAGTGTTGATCAATGTATGAACTGATGATCTAGCAGAAATGAATGGGATTTGGAGATGCCATCAAAAGAGGAAAAACAGGGTATCCCATCCAAAGAATTAATTATATGGGGACTATTTGCCTGTAAGCAGATGTAAGTTTTGATATAAAGTTGAAGTTTCTACGTTGGCACTGGAAAGTAGTAATGAATCACAGGGTAATTCTGATGTTTCAATGACAAAGATACATACTGGGATCACATTTGTCAAGCAAGTTATTTCCACTAGCAACAAGGGAAATGTGAATGCCACCACAACAGGTTTTAGTGAGACATTGCTTAAAATGTACTGTGTGTTTCTTGTCCATGTAGGGGAAAGAGACTGATTTCAACTGTAAAAGGTGCAGGGGAGGGTGTCTGCTGGAAATGATCTGGAGAACAGAGAAGCCTGTTCATGGAACGATTAAGGGAGGATGGATGGTAAGCCAGTGACAAAAAAAAAAAAGGCAGAGGAAAATTATATTCCTTCTCTATAAATACACTAGTGTAAATACCAGAGAGGGAGAAGAGTTATTTAAGTTAAATGACAATTCTGGCACAAGAACAAATGGCTCTGAATACGTTTAGACTGGAAATGAGCAGAATGGCTTCAAACCAAGAGAGGTTCTTGAAGAGATTTCTAATGGGAATTGTGTAACAGGGGCTAAAAACCTGATTACTGTGAAGATGGAGCCTGATAAATGTATTATTGGGATTACACAATGTGGTTGACTTCAGTATTAAGGGATCAAACTCAGGATTTCCAGTTCTGTGCTTTTGCAAATACACTTATGAATCCTGCAGGTATGAGAAAAAAACATGGAAGGTTTTTGTCTTAAGAAATATTTTCATAATGATTCAGCTGGTAGTTGGTTTCTCTTTCTAATGCACTAATAACTGAATTGAGTGAACTGTGGAAAGAAGGAATTAACCTTTCTGCAGTGGGAAAGAGCAGCAGCTGGCAACTGTTTCCCCGTTTTAGTGGTTGATTTTGGCAACAGGCCTGTACTGCTTAAATATATATATTTTTTTAAAATTTATATCTTTTTGGTGCATTATAATAAAGATGGGCCTTGAAATAGCTTGTGCTTAAAATGATAATAAGTATTTATTCTTATTTAACTGTATGACGACGTTTTTTAAAAAACCTTCAGCACTTAATGCACACTAGAGTTTGTAATCCATCTCACCACTCTCTTTATCGATCTCTGTTTTCCCCCTTTAGTCATAACCCCCAGATTTCTTGTTGCTTTGCTAAAATCCCAATAAATAAGACCGACTGTCTGTTTGTCTGAAGAAACCGGTTATTTTATCAAAGATGAGTGCCAAGCTGTTTTAGCACAATGTTGCTTTGATCTCAGGGTGCACTTTACGCTCTGTATTTCCATACCTTTCATGTTTTGATTCAGACTCTGTTCACAAGTCCTGTCTGCAATTGATAGCAGTGGCTCCCCCAAGTGCTGCCATCTTGAGCCCAATCTCCTTAAGCAGAGAAATTCTGTGCAGAAATCTCTGCAATTTGGGAGAGATGCTGGTTGAAGGAGGCTGGTATTGATAATGATGCTGGATGGTTACATGAGGACATCAGACACTCATATCGGCACTTTCAAACATAAGCTACGGGATGAGGAGGTTCGTTCCAGCACTGTTAAGATTTTATTACAAAGATTTTTGAATTTTAGTTGTGGGAATGTGTAGACAGGCTGCCTGGGCCAGCGGTGGATTCCCCAACCCTCCAGGGATCCCAGAGCCGTGTAGCTCTGGCACTGAGGGACATGGCCTAGTGGTGTCTGTGGCAATGCTGGGGAACAGTTGGACTTGAAGACCTGAAAGAATCTTTTCCAACCTGAATGATTCTCTGTGTGACTTGTTAGGAATCCTTGCTAGTAGAATTGACACAGAGTAGAATTGACTGCAGAGCTGTGCAGTTGACTTTCCCCTGGATGTACAAATTGCAGGCAGATTTCCTTGCAGCCGACCGTGCCTCTGCCCCTATGTTCGACACTCTCCCTGCTACTCAACAGCAAGTTAGCATCTGTATTCAGTCTGGGGGCTTGACCGTGACTATCTCCAATCTCTAGTGTGTTCTCATTGCTTCTTTACATGTGATTTTTATTTGTCTCCTCTATCCAAGATACAAATGGCAGATGGTTTTTCTTCTTTGTTTTCAAGGTCATCTTGTTGGAGCCTTTCAGCCATTCAGCCCCATCAGCTTCACAAACTAGTTCCCTTAATTACCCCAACTTTTCTTTTTGAAACTGAAAACCTCACAGACCTGCTTTTATTCTGCTTAAACCAAACCCATCTGTGGAAAATAGGCTTGAATTGAGTGATCACAAGCAGCTTTTATTACAACATCCTCACTCACTGCCTCTTGTTTGCTCAGTGCCTATTTTGTAGAGAAGTCTGTTGGCTACTGCTTCCCGGACTTACATGGCCCTGCTGTTAGTATTTGTTCTTCCTTCTGTATCTGCAATTAAAGACTCTCTTATCAGCCAGTTCCTAGGAGTATTTCTTTCTCTCTCTAGTCATTTTTAAAAGCTCTCTTCACGCATCCAAATCCAACTGTGGTGTCTCCAGCAGACTTCTAACACAATCCCAGCAGACAGCTTCTTACAAGTCTTTTCCCAATGTGACTTTAATCCAGAACGATTGTTTTATGCAAGCTATCACTTTGGATTTCTAGCAAACACAGATGATTCACTCCATTCACTGAAAGAACAGTGGAGCAGCGTCCCAGAAGATTATTTAAACAGAGTTCTGGAAGTGGACTTGGTGTTACGTGGGGGCAGTGTGCGTACTCAAGTCCTACTCAGTGTGCAGGCTTTGGTTTGTGGCTTTGAGGGTGGGGGTTTTTATTCTTAACCACCCATGTATGTGTTTACTGTCCTTCTTTACTGTATGATGACTGTAATTTCTAACAGATTGTTTTTCTGACATGTAGGAAGAATTATCCCTGGTTTACATTCTAGTAACTGAACTTGGGGACAAATGAAGCAGCTGGCTTAAGTACACAGGTCTCTCTGAGAGAAGTCTGCGTTCCCCGAGTCTCCTGTCTTCTCAAGCACTCTCAGCAATCTGGCAGGTTGTCAAGGCCCTTCAAATTGTGTGGACTCAAGGGTGAGCTGAAGTGCTGGAAACTCACAGCCTTGAGTCTGGTAGTCTGGAGCAACAAAGCACATGCTTAAAACGATGCTTTTGTACTTCACCGAACTGCTTGTTTTGCAGTCACTTTTAATTTAAGTTTAGACAGTGCTGAATGCTTAATTAAAAAAAGAGAAGTGCTTCTGGTAGACAAGAGTGGAATGCCCAAGCATCACTGCATTTACAATGTGTAGGTGTTTTGGGATCATGTTATATACAGACGAAACAGTTACTTCAACTCCTGATTAAATATCATTCAAATTATGGAATATTTAGTAGAACAGAGTAAGCTGTTGCTTGCCAGCCTTTTCATGCCAGTGGTTACCAGATGTATCTGTATTTATAACCTTGCCATCTGTTCCAGGGTGGAGTATGGGGGCAGTCTAGGTATTTGGATATGTCTTCTTTCTTGGGTGTCTCTGGAAAACTTCAAAGCATCTGTTCTGACATGCAGGGGAAGCATGGTTAGCTGTAATGCTCAAGGAATTCAAGGGAATTTTACAGAAATGCAGCCGTTTCCTTAGTGGAGCAGGGCTCAGAAGGGGAAAGAGCCTTACAGCGCTTTAACTTTGTGCTATTACTCCATCATCACCAAGATCCACTCAAGAGTTTTGCTTGGCTGTTACCAGACTGGGTTGCTGTTTCCTGCTTTGGATCACCTCTGTCTTTAATAGTCACTGAAATTTCCAGTAGTATTGCAGTATGGAAGTCTCTTAGTGGGAGAGTTTTTTTTATTATTTCTGTGTGTAAATTTTCTTTAGATTTTGCTATTTATGTTTACTTTTTTTTAAAGCATGACAGAGCTAAGACTAGCCAAAGAAAGAAATAAAACAGACGCATCCACTCTCTCTACTGTCAGCCCTGCAAGGGCCTGGGTGTGGATGGGAGAGCGATGATGCTCTGTAGCATTGAGGAAGTAGCTCGGTTAGTTATTTAGCTTCCTTGCCATGAAGGCACCTAGGTAGTGGCTTTTGTGCAACATCTCTCTCTTCTTGGGGTACCACTGTCGTGAAGACTGCTGGTGGTAATAGCTTGCTGTTAATGTAGTTTGTTAGGCTTGATACACACACTCAAAATGACTCCACATGGTTCAATGCATTGCATTTTTTAGGTGACTATAAAATGAACTGAGGACCAGGTTCCCAGAACTGCTATGGAGTTGCTGTGAGTGGTTATAGAGACAAGGAGAGGAAAACCTGCTCTATCTTTCCTCATTTGCACTTGGTCTAACTCCACCAAAGCCAGGAGGGAGTTGTCAGACTGAAGTTGGTTTGCTAGTAGTTTTTGGATTGGAGGAAACCACATTTTGGTCAACGAACTACTTGTGAAAAATATTCACCCAGTGCTACTAACAGCCTTCAGTTGCTAATGACCTGGGAGATACTGGAGGAGGAGGGGAAGCTACATCTCCCTCTCCCTCTCCCGGTCCTATGAGCCACCTGGTCTCTCAGGGTTTATTCGTAACCACATCCTAATCTCTTCTAATTTACATAATTTCTGTCGAAATAGGAAAAATACTCTTTTAGGCACTGTGGTTCTTGTGAGGAAAATAACATAGTGTATTTATTTGTGATTTTATCAACAAAGTGTAATACAGTCATTTAATTAATTTATCTAGTACATTTATTCTTAATCGAGTGTGTGGCAGTAAAACTCGATATACTCTGAGTGTGAGCCATAATATTCCACCTTAAACAAAACCTTCTATGCCATTTTTTGCCTCATGATTCTTCTTTCCCACAACTAGTAAAATAAGAAGTGCTAACTGTGCCTTCATTAACAAGGGAATGGGCATTATTTCCTTCACCCCATTTTCCTGACAGGCAGTGTCATCCAGCATCCCAGCATCTTGCCAGAAGCTTTCACTGTTTTTATAAACTTAACTCTATTCTACTGTCAGGAGCTGGTTCTCCTGTGCAGGATGCCAATAGCTCCTTCTGTTTGCTGTTTGGATCCCATCTGGGGCTGCACTGGGTCCAGACTCAAATTAGCATTTGGGAAGGAAAAGTCTTTACTTCCACGTGTCCTTTCTTATGCTAACTTTTCCTTTCGAACATACATATTGCCAGTGAGTGTTTCATTTCATGCTCTAGCCCTTGCTATGCTTTATGGCCAGCAGCAGGGTGTATTGTTACAATACTTCTTGTGCCCATGGGGTCTTCAGAGTGCTTTATTGAAATGTACCGCGATGCGTTCACCTACTGTTGAAATGCAGCTATTTTTGCTTGCAAAGCATGGCAGCTGCTTTAACAGCAGGAGGAGGACCAAGCCACTGCTTTTATGACATAAAGTAAGAAGAGGGGGGAAAAAATCCATATCCATTAACAACTGCAGGAAGAATGTAAATTGTCAGAATGTAATTTCCTAAACTGGAATTTGGCCAGCATTCCAGATGAACATTTCCTCTCTGGAGAAGCATGCCATGGGATACCTGATGGCTGAAAACAGTCAGAGTCTCATCAGGATTTAAAGATGGAGCTTTGCTATTTAGTTGCTCCGTTGTGGCTGAGAGATGTGTATTATCTATTTAGCACCTACGGCACCCTGGGGCTAAAAAGTCACCAAATCCTATGAAATCTGATAGGAGTGTCTGAGGTTGAAGAGCGCGGTCTAGAAACATTCCATGAATCTTGTAAAATCCACAGATGATCTGGCCTTGATGCTATCTCCCATGGAAGGGAGGAGAAAAGAAGCTAAAAAAGATTTAACAAATGGACTGCAGCAGGGAAAAGACATAAGTTCAGGGTCCTCCCCTTAGACTGTGGTTCCCTTGACGAGTGATGGATGTTTTTCTGGGGTTTATTTTAGGCAGTGGAAGCGTGCCATGGAAATGTGCATTAGCTGGTTCTAAAACTCCTTAATACCTGCTTGAAATCACTCAACGTAATTTATAGCAGGTTAGAGGCACCAGTAGGTTGGATGTGAGAAATCCTTACAAGTGGGATGAAGAAGAGGGAACTTGGTGCAGGTAAGGAGAAGAGGTAAAATGGAAACCACTTCAAGTAGAGGAAAGGAGGACACAAAGGTGCGATGGCATGTACTGTATTCAGTTGCAGCTGCCAACTGTAGAGCTACTTAAAAGGTAACAGGAGGTAGGTTCCCAGCTTGAAATCATACAGAGGTGTCTAAATAAGTTCTTCTATGAGCTGTAGGACTCATGGAGCCAGTTTTTCTTAGATTTTGTCTTTTCCCTGTAGCTTTTTACTGCCACCGTTTCTTCTGACTTCTAGGCTGTGTGCAGTAAGTCTATGCAACTCATTTTCCTCTTTGAACTATTATTTTTCATAAGTTATAGACCCAGCCCATTAGGATCCACTGCTGATGCGAAAATTTTAGTTGTGTTTTTGAATGCTGTATAAAACAAAAGCCCAGATAGCAGAAAGGGTGGGAAACGAAGATATTTGAAAACAGTATTTTTTTTCTGCTGGGTTATACAGAAGGCAGTTGAGCAGTAGATTTTTGGCTTGGTGGGAGGGAATCTGAAAACTTCCCTTTAATACTGGTCTCCTATTACATTAGGATAGGAAGGCTAAGTACACAGAGAAGGGGATTAAATCAGAAGACATCTTCATCAATATAATGTCTAATATCCTCGGTAGTGCTTTCTCAAAGAAAGGCTTGCCAGACAGCTGCTGATCCTGAAAGCTTGTTTTCTTTGGGGAGCTAGGAGAAGAATTGTTCTCCCGAGGTGCATCCTGAAGTGCATGTTCCCCGTTTGTATTTCTTCCTCAGCAAAGTCCTGAAGGGAGTTCATTATCTCCCCATTTCCTCGTGTAGAGCTCCAGGTAGAGCACAGTGGTATAGTAAAACCTCAAGCCGTGGTGGAGTAGGAACACATCAAATGTGTCCTAGGACAACGTAGATTCTAATTTTGTCTTTATGCTGGGCAATGCAATCATAGTCTGGTTTGGTTGTTTTTTTTTTTTTTCCTGAAAATATATGTATTGTTTCTTACAGCCTTTGAACCTGCAATACCTATTTCTGCCCTTTGGTACAGCACATTCCCTGCTTGTGAGATTGGATTTTGTATTATTTATCAAAGGGTAAACCTGTGCCTCCTCCTTATTCCCCCTTCCATTTTTTCATCTCAGTAGAAAAGTTAGTTTCTGCTTGCATTCTTAACACGTGTGTAAATGACTGTTAAAAAGTGCAGAGTGGTGGAAAAGTGCTTTCTTGCAATTTTGAAGTGTTCATGTTTTATTAAAGCTGAGATTCTTGGAGCTTTGTGGCCAGAGACACATTATAGTTGCCACCCTCTCTGCTCTGACATAGATAAAACCCCATTTCTTCCTGAGAAAACTCCCTATTCCCCCCCAAAAAATTGTCAGTTTGTGTGCTTTGGGGTAAGAAAGATTTGAATGCCTTAGATATTAATGCTTTCCATGGGGCCCTTAATGTACAAAACTGCAGTTAGAATGCGTAAAGCAACGAAGCAGACTACTGAACCTGTTAAATTGGCTTTGTTGTGACAAGATGCTGGCATCAGAACTTGCTTTCCCCCCATCCCCCATTTTATTTCCATATTGCTTTCCCCTCCCTCCTTTTTGCTTCAACTACCATCTGTTGCATGGTATGTTCAATACTTGTTGCCCTGAATTTTATATAGCTGCACTGACTTAACAGCGTTTAACCACTGACGACTATTGAACACCACTCTAGTATTTAAAAGTGCTTTGTCAGAAAGGAGAGGTGCTGTTAAGGCAAACTTGATGTAATTGGTTGGAACTTGATGGTCCAGGTTGGAACTTAATGTAATTTTTTTAACAAAATCAAATATTTTGTGGTGTTTTAGTCCCTGTAAGCAGGCTCTGCTGTCAGTGCCTCCACCTCTTTGCATCAGCTCCCCACAGTGCAGTTGCTTTCATAACCCCTTTTGCCAGGAGTCACTTGGGCATCTCTCAGTATCTGTGGCAACCTTCATGGTCACCGCTGGTTTGAGCCACACAGCTCAGAGATGACTTGAGCTCCACTGAGGCACCCCCAGCCCTGCATGGGTTTTGGGGAGGCAGCTTGGTGCAAGAGAGGGCTGCAGTGGTTAGAGAGACGGACACGGCAGCTGCTCATGGCGGCCCCTCGGTGAGGCAGCGCGGGGGGGGGGAGGGGGGAGTGTGTGGCGGGAAGAGGTGCAGCGGCGCACGTGCGTGAGTTTAGGCGGGAAAGCCGGTCCCGCGCGGCGCGCATGCGCAGTGGCGGGCGGGCGGGCTCCCGGAGAGGAGGGAGCCGGCGCTCCATTTAAAGGCGCAGAACTTCCCCCCGCCCCCTTCGCTTTGCCCTCCGCCTCCTCTCCCTCAGAAGTGCGGGAGGGCGAGTGGTAACCGTGTGAACCCTCAGCAGCTTTGAGCCTTTTCTTTGAGCGAGGGAGCTCCAGGCTCCGGAGCCGAGAGGCTCCTCCTCTCCGTTTCTGCTCTCCGCCCCTTCAAGCTCTTCGTTTGGCTCCGCCGCCGCATCGGCTTCCTCCGCCCTCACCCTTCGGCGAGGCCGTGAAGTTCCGCCACCCCTTCGGCAGCTTCCGCCGGCTCGGTCGGAAATGGCCGAAGACGTGCGAGATCCAGCGGTTTAGGGGAGAAGACCGGCCCGGCTTCTAGGAACAAACCAACTGTGTCCGAACTGAGGGGTGGGGGGGGGAGCAGGAGAGGGCTGACGGAGGGAGAAGACAAGGCAGCGGCTGTGGCTCCCCCCCCAGCCACTCGCGAAAGGCAGCGCAGCGGGCGCCGGGACCGCGGCTCCGCCAGGAGGGTGAAGTGAGGGCGGCAAGAGGTAGGGTGGACCGTACCACGTAACGGGGGGGGGGGGGGGGGGGCGGAGGGGGGGGGGGGGGGGGGTGGGTGGGGGGCGATGGGTGTTTTGTGGAGCTCAGTGTGTTTGGG